>PVHX01003524.1:0-102114 GCA_004024805.1 Geosciurus inauris
GGATCAGAGAGCATATACATTTAGTCTTGTGGACCAAATAGACTGCTGCAATTACTAAATTCTGTCACCATAGTGCCAAAGCAACGATAGACAATATGGTACCTCACAAATGGGTGTGTTTGTTTCCTGATCACCCTTTCATTAACATAGTCTATCTTTTCACATAGTTTTTCTTTGCTTACTCCCTCATTTCTTCATGTGTTGATTCTTGCTTTTCCTCTTCATGGCGTACATCACATATCCACAACAAAAATGAAGCAGACCAAGAATATAACTAGAAGGGAACCAAGCAGGGAAAGTCAAAATTCAACTCTTCAGCTATGACCCCTGAAGTCAAGAAAGATATCAAATACTGACATTGGGAAGTATTTTTTCAAAAGATCCTAAATTTAATTAGATTAGTATGGAAACAGAATTATGTCCCAAGGCATTTTTTGGCAACAGTAGAGCAATCAGCTGGAAATTAGTGGAACTTAACATCTCAGTGTGGCCAGGGAAAAAGGAAAGGAGAGTTCTGAGAATAACCCAGTGTTACCTCAGGTTGACTATAGGCATGCCCAGTGCTATTTCTCCCTGAAAATCAACAACAGAGAATTAGCACTGTGTGTGTATGTGTGGTAGTGGTGGTAGGGTTGACTCACAGAAATAATCTAGTCAATCAGTGTATAAATAAAGAAGGAAATAGCAACAACAAGACCAGTGTGTTCTTTGGGCATCAGAGTACACAGTACTAAGAGTTACTACATTACAGTATGTAAAATATCCTAGATATTGACAATGTCACATAAAATAGAGAATACTAATAATCAAAATTAGGAGAGCAAAATGAAAGTTCTGGAGGTGAACAATCTAATAATTGAAACAACTTACTAGGAATTCAAAAGTGGATTTTATCTAAAGAAAGAGGTTTATGGATTGAAGATAGATTGACAGAAAACAAAACACCTTTAAAAAAAATTTAAAAAACCAGAACTTTAGAAAAATCAATATACATGGTGTGCATGAAACACTCCAACATATGCAAAATGCATTAGAAGAAAAAGGAAATAAATAAAATACATTTTGAAGAAAGAATGACTGGAAACTTACAAATTTATTGAAAAGCACTAACCTACTGATCAAGGAAGCTCATTGAACTCCAAGTTGTATGAATGTAAAGAGATGTATAAACAAATATGTCATAGTACACATGGTGAATGTTAAAAGCAAGGAGGAAATTTTGAAGGCAGCAAGCAGGAAACTAGGTCATGACTTAAAAGGAAATCTTAATAAAATTAACAAATGACTTCCCAGCAGAAACATGGTGGATAGAAAGTAGTGGAATTATGTGCAAATGCTCAAAGAAAAAAGTATCAACCAATAATCATATTTCCAGCAAAACTATTTTTCAAAAATTAAAATAAAATACATTTCTATATTTTTTTAAAAAATAGATATAGGAAAAATGGAGAATTTGATATAGCAAATATATCTTATAACAAATGCTAAGGGAAGTTCTTCAGACTGAAATAAGTGAACTTAGATGGTAACTGCAGTACATACACATGTACACACACAAGAAAGCACAAACAAAAATAGTTAAGTAATTATGAAAGACAAGATAAAGGCATATTTTCTTTCTTTTAGCTGATTTAGAAAGCAATTGAATAAGATAATATGTATATATATGTGATATTGCTTAGCCTACACCATATATGAATGTAATATTTTGTCAATAAACAAAGGAGATAGTAGGATTAAATCTATATTGGAATTAGCAATGCATTATTGATTTTTCAACATTAATTGACATATAACATAATGATACCATAAAAGGAGGGGAGATAATAACGTTATAAAGAAATAATATGTTTCATTTCTCAATGGAATCAGGCTAGTGTATATCTACAGCTGATTCTGTAAGGTAAGATATATATGGTATATTCTATAGCAACTACAAAAAAGTCCCTCAAAAATACAATGAAAAAGTCATTATGTAATTTTAAATATACTTCATTCACTTACTGCAAAAAAGCATCAAAAGAATAATAAAGTATTTAAAAAGCTGTGACAATAAAAAAATTAAAACTGGAAAATGTAATTTCTACTATATCAATAATAACATTGCATGTAGATAAACTATCTGATCAAAATGTAGACTGTCTTACTGGTTAAAAACTGAAACAAGATCCTATATACACTGTATACAGGACATACACTTTACAAATGAATGTTTCTAGCATCATATTTCATAATAGCCAATGCGAAGGAACAGCCCAAATGTACATAAATTGACAAATGGATAAACAAATATGCTACATCTATCTGTACATTACTCAGTATAAAAAGGAATGAGGTATTGATCTATGCCATAACATTAAACTTTAAAATACTATGCTAATTGAAAGGAGTCAGTCACAAAATATTACATATTGTCTGAATCTATTTATATGAAATATGTAGACTAGGGAAATCTGTAGAAACAGAAATTGGTGGCTACTTAGGACTGAGGGATAGAAAGATGGAATAAAGAGAGAGATCTGTATATAGTACGGAAGGATTTGTTTTTATTTGAAGTGATGAACATGTTCTAAATTTGTGGTGACAGCTGCATGCAGGTGATGAGTAAAAATTATATACTTTAAGTGGGTGAATTATATAGTATGTGAATTACATCTAACAAAGCTCTTTAAAATTTTAAAATATCAGAAGTAAAAAATGAAAAGAATGGAGGAAGGTGCAGAGAAATGAATGATCTAAAATTCAGAAATTCAAGAAGAGGACACCATTAAACCACAACTTTGAATTCTGTTAACTAAAACTAAGAAATCTATTCTAGTTCTCTAGTGAGAAAGAGTAAGAAATTAATATCAGAATGGCGCTGTATAAAATGCATAACTCTATTATGTGCACTTCTACTTATTATTAAAATTATAGAGTTTAAAAAGTAAATTCGAAGACACAAAGACAATAGACAATATTTTGTGGGTATATTTAATAGAAGAACATTGTTGGGTCAAAGTTAATGTCAGAGAAGAATTTCCTATCCAAGGCTTTATGTTTTCAAGTTCAGGAACCTCCAGAGTCAGGCTGTTCATCTTTCCCTCCCCATCCATTCAGTTCTCTCAAAGCAAACTAAGCAAACTGGAGAAGCTATCTAGTGATTTGAGTTTTAATTGCTCTGCTCAATCTGTTTGTCTGTCACTTTCTCACTCTTCTTCAATTCTGCCATCTCAGGAAAAATGGCTTTGTGCTGTCCTTTCTGTGGTAAGCTTAGAGGAACAGGTGGTTCTTGTGAGAATATCAGAACAGGAGAGTGTTGGGAAGGCCATACAGTCATATCTGAAGCATGTGGCTGTTTTCATTCCTTTCTGTCTAACTTCTGTGTTCGTCTTTTACTTGGTCCTGAACTCGGCTGAGGAAAAGGATGTTGCTTAGAGGGCCCCTTCAAAACCCTACAGTTAAAAACAAAGGGACAGAGATTTACCTAGCAACATGAGCTTAACAGTTTTGTATTTTCAGAGGACCAGAATTTTTCTTTACATTCTAGTCATTGACACCAGAAAGACATGAGACTCAACTTCCGTATTAAAAGTGATGGAGAAATAAACAAAATCAGGGTTTACTTCTAGGTAAAGCAAATGAGGAGAGCAAACATAATCAGAGCAAGAGTTATTGGGGTCTTTAAATCTATTTGTTGTATCTGATTCATTAAGCCAGTATTACACATGTTGATGTTTAGTATAATATTTCTAATACATCTGCTTGTCTGACATACATTTTATTTTTTATTTATTTATTTTTTAAAAAATATTTTTGTAGTTGTAGATGGACACAATGTCTTTATTTATTTTTATGTGGTGCTGAGGATCGAACCCAGTGCCTCACGCATGCAAGGCAAGCGCTCTACCACTGAGTCACAACCCCAGCCCCTGACATACATTTTAATAATATTCACAAAAAAGAAAAATGAGATATAACTGAACTTTTGAGAAGTGCTGTTATAAAAGAGGAAAATGGAGGACTTGAAAGAGCTCTTTTGTGTTCAGTATTTCTGCTTGCAATTGCTTGAAAAATGGTATTTTTCTATGAAAACATTTATAGAAACAATTGAGCAGAAAAGTTTCAAGCTCACATTGTGACAATGCCCTAGCTTTGTGTATTCAAACTAAAACAAAAAGCTCTGTATTTATTCTACTTGATGTTTCATATATTGTTACACATCACAAATTAGAAAACCCTTTAAAATAATCCCCAATTGGTATGTTTAATATTCTTTTTTCGTGTAGGAAACCTTGCAGAGGACATTTGTGTGTACTTGCTTTGAGACAAATGGATTGGTGTAAACACAAAAGTGATGAGATGCAACGAAAACCACACTGTTTTAGTTGCTGTTCTCAGATAATCTTTGGTAGAGGCAGTTGTTAAGATTTAAAATTTTTAAAAATTTCCACTTTTGACAATTTTGTACATTTAAATTTTTGTTTTACTTATAAAAATACAATCAAAATAATTGCTGGCGTTGAAAATGTAATGTAGTGGTAAAGTGTGAACATACACAAGATCCTAGGTTTAGTCCCCAGTATAAATAAATAAATAAATAAATAACATTTAAAATAGATACAAGTTCAAAATAATCTTCATTCAGTTCAACACACACAAAATTATTCTATCAAATTGTGTGAATATTTCTTAATACCTCTCAAATTTTAAGCTTATCTCATTATGGATATGTGTAACTGTTCATGGACCAGCACTGCTCCATGCACCACGTTTAAAATAGCACTGATCAAAGAGTCTCTGATTTACTTCTTTCTTACTTTCACATTTACCTTGATGATAATACAGAAATATGCCTACTCCAGTCTTGCCTGCTTTGATTTTTGTATTTCTTCCTTTAATTAAAACATTCAGCATTGTTTCCTTTTCAAGTTTTATGTTATGCTTGGAATCCTCTTTGCTTTCTTGTGGTAATACATTATTTCTCGCATCAGATTTCAGGAGAACACTGGGCCTTCTCCCCTTACAATCTTTAGATGGATGACTAAGCATCCCTGTGGTCAAACTGACCCAAAAGTAATATTCACAGGTGGTATCGTGGTTGTTCTATCTTCCTTCCCTCTTCCTCTCAGTTTCCCTCCACCCTTAACAACTTCTTTCCTCCTCTCTTCTTCTTCAACAAATACTAAGTAGTTAAGTGTCTCCTGTGTCACAGGAAGCAGAGATCCCCCCTGAGAAGTGAGACACCCCAGCCCCTGTCCTCATTGTGATCTGTATCTACTAGGAAAGCACTCATTGAGCACATAATGACTTGAAAAAGAAATGAATCCTATAAAAGAGAAATGGGTTACTTTGACAGGGTTTGCATGTATGGCAAGACCTGCTAACATACATATTTCACAGGACAAAAGGTTATGATGTTTTTTAAAGAAATAAAAAATGTTTGATATGTACCACCTTTAAAGCGAAATTTCATCTTTTCAAAGTAGCATTATTAATTTTAAAAGTCTAAAATGAATGATTTATTTACAATAATTTTATTTGATTGAATATAGGGAGGTGAGAATAATAATCTAATTATTAAAAAAGATCTCTCAGCCCAAAAGATTTTAAAAATTAGATTATAAACTGGATTCATACACATACATATTAGGATATTTTCTTAATTTTCATTTAGAGATAAACATCTGTGACTCTGTTGGTGTCAATATCATGATCTTTCCCATTAAAATAATTTATTTTTATTTTTTTCCATATTTTAATTCATTTGTTCTATTTAAGTTTACATGATATCAGAATGTAATTTGATTCATTGTACACAGATAGAGGATAACGTTTCATTTCTCTGGTTTTAAGTGATATAGAATCACAACATACATGCAGTCATACATAAAGCTAGGGCTATGATGGCCATCATACTCCACCAACTTTACTGTCCCCATGTCCCCTCCCTCCTTATACACCTGTGAACAGAGTTCCTCCATTGTTCCTATGTCCTTCCCCGCATTATGGATCAGCATTCACTTATCAATGAGTACATTTGGCATTCAGTTTTCTGAGATTTGCTCACTTTGCTTAGCATGATATTCTCCAACTCCATCTATTTAACTGCAAATGCCATAATTTTATTCTCTTTTATTGCTGAGTAATATTCCATTGTGTATATATACCAAAGTTTCTTTATCCATTCATCTATCAAAGGGCATCAAGGTAGGTTCCACAGTTTAGCTATTGTGAATTGAGC
This sequence comes from Geosciurus inauris, assembly GCA_004024805.1. Classification (NCBI taxonomy): domain Eukaryota; kingdom Metazoa; phylum Chordata; class Mammalia; order Rodentia; family Sciuridae; genus Geosciurus; species Geosciurus inauris. Next base: position 6,224 of record PVHX01003524.1, read on the forward strand.
TGCTATAAACATTGAAGTGGTTGTGTCACTGTAGTATGCTGTTTTTAAGTCTTCTGGGTATAGACCAAGGAGTGGGATAGCAGGCTCAAATGGTGATTCCATTCCAAGTTTTCTAAGGAATCTCCATACTGCTTTCCAGATTGATTGTACCAATTTGCAGTTCTACCAGCAATGTATGAGCATGCCTTTTTCCCCACAACCACGCCAACACTTATTGTTTGTATTCTTGATAATTGCCATTCTGACTGACGTGAGATGAAATCTAAGGATAGTTTTAATTTGCATTTCTCTGCTAGAGATGATGAACATTTTTTCATATGTCTGTTGATCAATTGTATATCTTCTGAGAAGTTTCTGTTCAGCTCCTTGGCCCATTTCTTGATTGGTTTGTTTGTTTTATTTGGTGTAAAGTTTTTGCATTCTTTATATATCCTGGAGATTAGTGCTCTATTGGATGTGTGTGTGGCAAAGATTTGTTCCCAGAATGTCGACCCTCTGTTCACTTCATTGATTATTTCTTTTGCTGAGAAGAAGCTTTTTAGTTTGAATCCATCCCATTTATTGACTCTTGATTTTACTTCTTGTGCTATAGAAGTCTTGTTAAGGAAGTAAGGTCCTAATCCTACATGGTGAAGATTTGGGCCTATTTTTTCTGCTATTAGGCATTGGGTCTCTGGTCTGATTCCCAGGTCCTTGATCCAATTTGAATTGAATTTTGTGCATGGTGAGAGATAGGGGTTGAGTTTCATTTTACTGCATATGGATTTCCAGTTTTCTCAGCACCATTTGTTGAAGAGGCTATCTTTTCTCCAGTGTACGTGTTTGGCTCCTTTGTCTAGTATAAGCTAACTGTATTTAAGTGGGTTCATATCTGTGTCTTCTATTCTATACCATTGGTCTACATGTCTATTTTGGTGCCAGTACCATGCCGTTTTGTTACTATAGCTTTGTAGTATAATTTAAGGTCTGATATAGTGATGCCTCCTGCTTCACTCTTCTGGCTAAGGATTGCTTTGGCTATTCTGGGTCTCTTATTATTCCAAATGAATTTCATGATTACCTTTTCTATTTCTGTAAGGAATGATGTTGGGATTTTAATTGGAATTGCATTGAATCTATATAGCGCTTTGGGTAGTTTGGCCATTTTGACAATATTGAGTCTGCCTATCCAGGAGCATGGGAGATTATTCCATCTTCTTAGGTCTTCTTCAATTTCTTTCTTCAGTGTCTTATAGTTTGCATTGTAGAGGTCTTTCACCTCTTTTGTTAAATTGATTCCCAAGTATTTTATTTTTTTTGAGGCTATTGTAAATGGGATAGTTTTATTAATTTCTCTTTCAGAGGGTTTATCACTGATGTATAGAAATGCAATTGATTTGTGGGTGTTGATTTTATGTCCTGCTACTTTACTGAAATCATTAATTAGTTCTAAAAGTTTTCTGGTAGAATTTTTTGGATCCTCTAAGTATAGAATCATGTTGTACACATAATGATAGTTTGAGTTCTTCTTTTCCGATTCTTATCCCTTTAACTTCTTTCATCTGTCTAATTGCTCTGGCTAGTGTTTCAAGGACTATGTTGAATAGCAGTGGTGAGAGAGCATCCCTGTCTAGTTCCCAATTTCAGAGGGAATGATTCCAATTTTTCTCCATTTAGGATGATGTTGGCCTTGGGTTTAGCATAGATAGCTTTTACAAAGTTGAGGAATGTTTCTACTATCCCAAGTTTTTCTAGTGTTTTGAGCATAAAAGGGTGTTGTATTTTGTCAAATACTTTCTCTGCATCGATTAATAAAATCATATGATTCTTATCTTTAAGTCTATTGATGTGATGTATTACGGTAATTGATTTCTGTATGTTGAACCAACCTTGCATACCTGGGATGAACCCTACTTGATCATGGTGCACTATTTTTTTGTTATGTTTTTGTATGTAATTTGCCAGAATTTTTTTGAGAATTTTTGCATCTATGTTCATCAGGGATATTGGTTTGAAGTTTTCTTTCTTTGATGTTTCTCTGTCTGGTTTAGGAATCAGGGTGATACTTACCATATGGAATGAGTTTGGAAGGGTTCCATCCTTTTCTATTTCATGAAATAGTTTGAGGAGTATTGGTATTAATTCTTCTTTGAAGGTCTTATAGAACTCAGGCCATTTACATTCAGGGTTATTATCGAGATATGACTTGTGATCCTCGTCATTTTGGTTTATTTTTGGTTTTTATCTTGGCTTGTTTTCTCTTTTGAATGGTCTTTCCTTTAGTGTGGTTCCTCTCTTTGTATATTTTCATTGTTGGTTATCATTTCCTCCTCATGGAATATTTTGCCAATAATGCTGTGTAGTGCAGGCTTTCTTGCTGTAAATTCTTTTAACTTTTGTTTATCATGGAAGGTTGTTATTTTGTCATCAAATCTGAAGCTCAGTTTTGCTGGATATAGGATACTTGGCTGGCATCTATTTTCTTTCAGAGCTTGGAATATGTTGTTCCATGATCTCCTAGCTTTTAGGGTTGAAAAATCTGCTGAGATACAAATTGGTCTCCCCTTATATGTAATCTGATTCCTCTCTCATTTACAACCTTTAAAATTCTACCCTTATTCTGTATGCTAGGCATCTTCATTATAATGTGCCTTGGTGTAGATCTGTTGAAATTTTGTACATTTGGTATCCTGTTAGCTTCCTGTATTTGATTTTCCACTTCATTTTTCATATATGGGAAATTTTCTGATATTATTTTATTGAAGAGATTGTGCATCCCTTTGGTTTGAAATTCTGTGCCTTCTTCTATGACAGTAAATCTTAGATTTGGTCTTTTGATGCTGTCCCATATTTTCTGTATGTTCTGTTCATGATATTTTACCATCTTTACTATATGGTCAAGTTTATTTTCAAGATTGTTTATCTTGTCTTCATTATTCATGGTTCTTTCTTCCAGGTGATCTAGTCTGCTGGTGATGCTTTCTATTGAGTGTTTTATTTGGTTTATTGTTTCCTTCATTTCAAGAATTTCTGATTTTTTTTCATGATCTCTATGTCTTTCTTAAAGTAGTCTTTTGCTACTTGTGATTGCTCTCTTATCTCTTTGTTAGAATGATCAATGGTGGCCTTTATTTGCTCTCCTATTTCTTTGTTGGATTGATCAATTTTTGCCTGTAATTGCTCACTTATGTCATTCTTTAATTCACAGATCATTTTAATTATGTTCATTCTGAATTCTTTCTCTGACATTTCATCAACTGTGTTGTCAATGGATTGTGTCGCAGTGGTATCAAGGTTTTTTGGGGGCACTTTCTTCCCTTGTTTTTTCATGTTGATTGTGTATCTTCCTTTCTTGCAATACTGATCTGAGTTATTGTGGCTTCTATCCTATAATCTTGTATTGACACTCCAGATTACCTGTATCTCACCTTGGAGCTACTCCTGTTCCCCCAGTGTCCACAGATGGACATTACTCTCACTAAAGTTGGTGATGTACCTCTAGAGGGCAGTGGGAGTGGCCTTTGCTGGACTCCTGTGGTGATCCCTGAGGGCTGTTTTGTCCCTCTCTTGTGCTCCTGATGGTGAGCAGGAACTTGGTAGCGGAACTGGGGGTGGGCCCAGACTTCACTTAGGCAGGGTCATAAGCAGGAGAATCTGTGTGCGATCCTTACATTGGGTATGAGCTCCCCTGGGGCTGAAAGCTAGGAGGCTCTGGTCTGCCTTTGGCTGGGCATCCCTGGCATACCCTGAGGGCGGTATTGGGTTCTCTGTCTCACCTGTCCACAGGAACTCTGGAGCAGAACTGGGGCGGGCCCAAGCCCCACTTGAGTTGGGCCTCCTCAGGCTGGGGTCTCTGCAGCAACTCTTACCCTGAATGTGGGCTCCTCTGTGGCTAGTGGCTAGCAGTCTCTGGTCTCCCTTTAGCTGGACACCCGTGGCGTTTCCTGATGGCGGTGTTGGTCCCTCTGTGGTTCCTGCTTGTCTGCAGGAACTCTGGAGCAGAACTGGGGCAGGCCCAGGCCTCACTTGGGTGGTGCTGCCTCGCGCTGGGGTCTCTGTGGTGACTCTTACCCTGAGTGTGGGCTCCTCTGTGGCTAGTGACTAGCAGTCTCTGGTCTCCCTTTGGCTGGACACCCGTGGAGTTTCCTTAGGGTGGTTTTGGGCCCTCTGCGGCTTCTGCTGGTCTGCAGGAACTCTGGAGTGGAACTGGTGCGGGCTGGGCAAATTGGCATCTGAATCCGAGGGGAGGATCCTTATGAACTTAAAAAATCTTGATTCTTAATAATTTTGATGATCAAACATACAGTTAATACTTACATTTTGGGCTGTGATGTGTCAATTTAGCTTACTGGTCTACAATTTTGGGCAATCCTGTCTTTTATTTAAAATTATTCTCCAATTAACAAAAATATCAACTCAACTTTTACTCATGCTGATAAGGAGAACAGAGATGATTTTATCCACATATGAAACAAACATTTTGTATTATCCAATTATTCCAATATGTACTATTCATAAAATATAAACTCTTTAAAATTTTTATCAAATTATTCCTGCCTTTAAATTCTTTCTGAATTAGTAGTAAAATTTGGTGATTTTTATGGACTGGATGTTTGTGTCCCCCACCCACACCTCAAATTCATACGTTGAAGTCCTAACTGCCAAAGTGATGGTATTACTAGATGGGGCCTTTGAAAAATAATTTTGTTTAGATGAGGACATGAAAGTCGAGCTCCCAGGCTGGGATTAGTGCCATTATGAGAAAAAGAAGAGGCATAAGATTTTCCTCTCCTTACCTGGTGAGGACACAAGAAGAAGATAGCCTTCTGCAAAGCAGGAACAGGCCCTCACTAAAAACTGATCTAGCTAGCATGTTGATCTAGGACTTCCAGCTCCCAGAACTGAGAGAAATAGATTTGTTTGTGGCTCAGCCCATAGAATATTGGTATAGCAGCCTAAATTGACTAAGAAATTTAATAGGAAGAGAAGAATATCATCTATAAAACTACTGAAGAGTCTTGAATAAATGTTTTATAGCACAAATTGACAAAATATTTTTTCTTTTGCTCTTGAAAATAATCAACCTGGAAAACTGAATAGTTTCTCTTGATTATATGAACTAGGTAGAGAAAAAGATAGCAAGCACCATAGAAAGATGAAGCTAAAAATACCAGTGCTTCTGAGTTATTCTATGAAAAAAAATTCTTCAAAAGACTAGCAATTGTGTTTAGTATGAGATTGCTATCACCCGCAAAGGAGCAAAAGGTAAGCATCTATAAACATATGCGTGTGCATATTTGTATACAATATGCATTTTTATAAAAACAGATACATTTATGAATCATGCTTCCAAGTGTTTAAAATTCAACATTTGAACAGGTATTATGTAAGTCTTAAAATTACTTATTAAAAAATCAAAACTTCTGTTAATTCTTATGAATACAATGTTGGATTACTAGAAAGTTTTATTTTTTTTAAAGGTTTATTTTTAAAAAATTTTTTAAACATTTTTTTAGTTGTAGATGGACACAATGTCTTTATTGCTTTGTATGTGGTGCTGAGGATCGAACCCAGGGCCTCACGCATGTGAGGCAAACACTCTACCACTGAGCTTCAATCCCAGCCTCCAGAAAGTTTTATTTTGATACTGAGCTCATTTTGAAGAGTAATCCCTGATTTTGTTGCAGAAGTCTAGAAAGAGGATCACCAAAAACAACCAACAGAAGCTTATTTCTTCACTTCCATCTCTGCTTACAAAAATAATTTAAGTTACCTCCCAGTTGAAGAGTTTAATCTCTTTTGCAGAAAGTGTTATGGAACTACAATCCTAAGAACATAATGTTTAATCTTATTGGTATTATGTCCTTGACATCTTTAATAGACATATCCTATTGGGTGACAGTATGCTTGTAAGAATGATTTTTTAAATTTATTCATGGGCAGAGTTTAGAACATCAGGAAAACCTAAAAGAGAGGGGTGTTTCCACATGTGAGGAAAGAGAACATCTTGAGATTGCTGTAACATTGCTTATTACATAGGAAGGGTCCTCAAATGGAATCCTGAAAAGAGCATATTTTACTTAAAAATAAGCCATTACCAGGAAAGATGGTGGAATGAGATGGACATCACTGCCCTAGGTACATGTATGACTGCACATACGGTGTGACTCTACATTGTGTACAAGCAGAGAAATGAAAAGTTGTGCTCCATCTGTGTACAATGAATCAAAATGCATTCTACTGTCAGGTATACCTAATTAGAATAAATAAATTAAAAAAAAGAAATAAGCCATCACATAATTAGCTGCTGCACAAATGAGATGTGTTAAAAATGATGAAACTATGTGAGAAACATGTCCGCAAAAAGGAACTGAATTTAAATTATTTAAAAATCACTTTTTTCCACTTTCGTATAAACATCTCACATTATTTAATATCTCTGTTTTTGCTGCATTCACTTTTCTGACTCTTGGAATTTCATCCCTAGTCTCTTCCCACATGTCATGTGCTTTCCTCTTTATCATTTTTGTCTCCTCTCTCCATATAACCTATAACAATTGCAGGTATTTTTAAAATTTCTTGAACCACAGCATATTAAACCTACATATAGAGTTAGTGAGATCTGGGTCTGCAAATACCAAAAGGGAACACCCCCAGGCTTTACTCCACATATCTCTGAAGAATACAGGGCAACATGGCTGTTATGCAGGGGAGTAGAATCAGCTTTTCTAGAACAGAAAATCAGAGCTCTCACAAATTCATAACTCAAAGGAGGAGCAAACATACAGAACCTGGAAAGGCTTGAGACCAGAGCAGTAGTAATGCCATGGTTGGCGAACTCCACAGGCACATCTGGTAAGCAATTGCAGTCCATGAACCCTGTAAAATTGTAAATGCATCCTGTTGAGCATAAGGGCCCTTTATATTCAACATTGTATTGATCAAGCTCTTGCTATTCTCTCTGGAGAGGCCCTTCACCCTGCTCTGTAAACAGAGGAGGAAGTCAGAAGCTTGGTCTTGCATGCAGGCGGTTGGCAGCTCACCCTGAACTTGCTTTAGCCAGAGCACACTCAGGCGTCATGGTCAATGGATATCTGGGAGCTTCAAAGGTGAGTCCACTGCTCAAAGGAAGACATTTCGATGACCCAGGATTCCTGGAAGATTTTATTTCAGTGGCTAGAAGGTTCTCACAAAGGCTCAAAAGCCCTCCAGCTGACTGGAGAGTCTGGGAAATGCATGCAGTGGGTCTCCAGACAAAGTTTTAGAAAGTTGCTAGCATCACAGATCCAACCCAGACTCTGCATCTTGATTTCACTAGAACAGATGTTATCTGCAAGCAATTAACATACTTGTCATCACCAGTGAAACAGATACAGTATTCTTCAGGTTGTTGTTTTTTTAATTTTTTTTAATGCACCCTAAAGAAAAGTGTTTGTGCACAGAGCAAAATTTTCACGTTAGTATTAAAACAATATTCAGTGAGGAAAGGTGCATGTGTCTTTTTCTTAGTTTTATCCAATTTTTTTAAAAAAAGATAACTATAATAATTTTTAGAAAACTCTCAGGAAATAAATGTTACTAGTAACATAAATATTGGTGGTAGCTGCCAATTCAATTAAGGCAATATCTATTTGTGATTATTGTGCATCTTACTATATTGTTAATAAAATTTATCATTTGATATATGTTCCTCTATTTCTAAATTTTCAATATTACTTGACTTTATAGATTTCTATGTAAAATAATGGGATTTAACTTACAATATTTATGTAAATTTCAAGTAGTCAAATATTTATTAAAATATGCCCCTAAGATGAATATGAGTGAAAAGTTTGGTAAGATTCAATATGTAAATGATAAAAACAAAAATAAAATAGCAGTTTTAAGCTCTTAAATTGTTCAAGAATGCATAAATAATATAACACCTTTATATTGTACAACAATAATGTTGACATCAAATCATCTGCTTATATGCTAACTCTATAGATTACAGTCCTACTCATATATCCTCATTAAATCATAGTTTTCATTGCTCACACCCATACACTTTTTAGATTAGCAACAACTGGAAGAACTGGTTTCTAGTATTTCCACCTCCAATCACAGACATTTCTGTAGAGGTCAAACAAGGTTTTTTCTTTCATGTTCCTTTTAAATTAAGAAAATTTGTATAATCTTAAAGCAATGTTTCTGCTGTAATGAACATTTTAAATGGTTTGAAAATAAAAACTTACATATTGTAAGAAAATAACATGATTGGTATATTCATTGTGAACAGTGGAATTGTATTTGAAGTGATACAAATATTTATGGCTAGTGGGAGGCAGATATGGAACACTAGAAAATACTGGTCCAGAATCTAATATTCTAGGTCACAGATCCGCAATCTATGAACTGGTAACCATGAAAAATGGCTTTAGTTTTTTACCCAGAAAACATGATTTAAGTTTTGCACCTAAAAATTACCTAATTTTTGAAATTAGAAAATGACAACTTTTTTTTAACTTAAACTGATTGATTAGAGTTAATTAAGGTAACATATGAAAATACTTCATACATTATGGCTCATTATACAAATGAAGATAACATTTTAATCATAGAAAATTACACATAACATTTACTCAATAAATACCTGGTAAAAGGGGTTATTACCCTCATTGTCTGATCCTAGCTCAGGTACACTATTGTGTTTTCTACTTCCTAATAGGAAGGGTCTAATCAGTGTAGCTTTAATACTGGATAGATTGACTATTGATTTGTCTATTGATAACTCCTTCATGAATCATCAGGATGCCCAGGTGTGCTCAAGCTCTTCTCTCACTCTCATTTCTTATCTGTCCTTATATGAGGTCTTACGACTCTCCAGGTTCTGCAGAAATCATGCATCAACTCCTTCTTGGTGCAAAAGTCAAATCTTTTTGTTTATAATCTCCCCAGCATCCATTAGGTACTTTGCCTAAGAGAAGACTTTATTCAGAAGTCATTGTAGGTGAAGAATAGTATGAGAAAAAGAAGGAGCTATGAGATAATGTAGAAGTAATAACACCAGCAATATTATTGGTTAACATAGGGTGTTAATTATCAGATACCATGCTAATTAAGTGATTTTCACAGATTATCTTATTTACTATGAAATAAATATTATTAACATAATATTTAATTAAGATCTTAATCACAAAGTGATTATCAGGTTGTGATAAAGCTATTATCACATTTTATTACAATGAGAGTTCATCAAAAGTTTTTAGACTATAAAGTGATTAGATTCACTTCTTTTAATATAAAAATGTGCCCTGAAAGGTGAAAAGAGATAATTAATTTCCATATTTTTTCTTCATGGCTAGTTTGTTTTGTGACCACAAGATATTGAGCTCATCAGGGAGAGCAGAAACTATTAGTATGTTTCCTTAATTTACATCTAATGCTTAATACAGATTAACGTATTATAGATGCCCAAGTAGTATTCATTGAATGAATGGCTATACTTGATTCTTGCTAATTTCTACCTATCTATATTATGATTGGGGTCACTGATCTTAAACATTATACTGGTTCCCATTTTTTAAGTCCTGTAATTCTGTTCCACATTATTTTTATTTTCCTAAAATTTTAATGAGAGTGCAAATTGCATACATTCACAAGTATTCATTATTCCTTTGGGCTTTCCCAAATGATTGTGCCAAATGCCACAGGCTAGATGTCTTCATCTGTTAGGGATGCTATAACAAAATACTAGAGACTGGGAAGCATATAAACAACAGAACTTTTTTTCTCCTAATCAGAAATCTGGGAAGTTCCAGAAGATTTGATATCTGGCGAGGGCTAGTTTTTCTAGTTCATAAATGATGCCTCTAGCTGTATCCTCACATGGTAGAAGAATCAAGATAACTCTCCAGTGTTTTTCTTTTAATTAATAAGGGCACTAATTCTATTGATGAAGGTTTGGTCCTCATGATCTTAGTACTTTTCAAAGACCCTGCCTCCTGATCCTGTCACATTTGTTGTTAGGTTTCAACATACGAAGTGGGTAGGTATGCAAACAGTTAGACCATAACATTGAAAAAAAGTGGAGCTGGGGGCTATAGCCAGAGAGGCCAGACAGGAGGCCACGGAGGTGAAAGGAATAGGAACCATCAGGGGAGAGTCTAGCGTTGCAAAGTAAAATATGTCTCAGTTTCCCTGAGTAATGCAGAGGCTCATTCTGCCCAAGGACCCCTCACTCTTTCTTGCTTTGATTAGGTTTCATATTTGGGTCTTTTGTTCCCCACTGAGTCAATAATGCCTGAATAATAACAGTCATATCCATTTTGTTGGATATAACAGACTAAGGATCTGATTGGTGTTGGAAGTAATACACATAAATTAGAAATATGTCCTTTTATGTAATACAGAATTATATCCATCTTCAAAAAAATAATTACAGGCAAAAAGTCAAATTTTTTTTCACTGTAGACCACATCATACATCTTAAAAATCAGGTCTTAAAAAATTTATAAAATATACTTTTATCTAGCAGTTGCTCAATGGTAATTAAAATCAGATTTTGTTATTAGAACAAATTGATCCTAAATCTCAGCACCTTATCATGTACTAATTCAGACATACTAAACTCTAATGTGCAGCTTCACTCAGTATTCTGGGATGACAAAAACTCTATTGTTTCATAGCAGCATCCTCTGAAGCATGTAGCATCCTTGACTGTTGGGAAAGAGGAAGATATAGGGGATTCACAGGTGAGATTTTCATCTTTTCAACCTGGAAGTGATCCATATACCTTTCTCTCACTTCACTGGCCATGATTGGTCACATGTTGACTGTTGAATTGTAAGGGGTTAACAAATACGCGTAAACAGAAGGAACTCAACTGGGCATCACATTCCCGTCACTTACCACTTTGGGAAGAAGAGGAAACCTAAGACTTAGTTGATAGTAGAGGAATCATAGTCCTCTTTCAAGTTTGTACTTTCAGTTTCATTTCTGCTTTCTTTTAGTGTCAGGGCACATCGAATATTTTACAGTCACTGGAAGCACCAGATGTATTTTTGTAGTTCCTGTTCATGTAGAATATTAAATAAACAGATGCTGTTCCTAATTAGGAATCTCCATTTCTTCCTACCTAATATGAAAAATATCAAGTCCTTTCCAAATTAGGGATTGTATTTGTTTGTTTTATTTCTCATGGTATTAAAGTAGGGTTCTCTAAGGATAGACTTAGAATTATTGATCATCCCAAGTGTATTATTCATTTGCTGATTGATTTGAAGCACAATTTCAAGAAACGTGAAATCATCTTCCAATTTTTAAATAAGTTACAGTTGTGCTCCATTTCTCAAATGATATACTGTATTGGCACAGTATCTATATAGTGTCATCATTATTGTAATATCGAAGGTTCAGGGAAATGTTCAGTTGTGTTTTCACTTATTTTGGAAAAATGAATTACATCAATAAATTTACCAGAAAAAAGAAATATGGCTCAAATATTTCTTAAAAATATCTTTCATTTGAATTCAAATTGAACATCACTGTAAAATGTTCCTAGAGAAGTTGGAAAACCAGCTGTAGCATGCTGTCAAAGGAATTATTGTATTAATTGGGAGGTGAAATTGAAGGACTTCTATGTTTTCGTAGAATGTTCCATTCATTTCCACAGTTCTTTTATTTTAGAGCTTGACATGTTTAATAAGCATTTCTTTTTCTTTCTTTCCTTATTTGTTTCTTCTTCTTTTTTTCTTTCTGTTTTAACCATGGGTCCTGAGTCCAAGCATGGAGAATCATGCCCTGCTTTTAAAAGATAATTTGTAAACAGATGATCATGAATTTTGAGTAAATCCGACAAATAAAAATTATACACTTGATTCTAGCAATGCAGTGAAGTTCTTTCCAACTAACCAGCAACCAGACACTTTTGTTAATTATAGCAAACCACTTTTAGTCATAGATTTTCTCACTATAAAATAGAAATTAGCCAAAGTGAAAAGAACATAGAACAATGAAAATCAAGCTTTAAGAAGACCTAAAGGGCTGGCAATGTAGTCCAGTGTTAGAGTGCTGGCTGAGTATGCGTAAGGCCCTGGGTTCCATCCCCAGCGCCACAAAAAAATAAATAAGCTTGGTCATAATAACAATAAAAGAGACAATCCAAATCAATGACTAATTATATCATACTTGTAGATAAGGTTCAATATCTTTAAAAATATCAGTTTTCTCGAAATGGTTACATGAGATCAGTGCAATTACAATAAAAACCCAAGCTAGATTCTTTTAAGATCTTGACATACAGATTTTAAAATGCATAAAATTAAAGTGCTTAAGAAGAGTCAAGATGTATATGAAAAGGTGAAATCACATCAGGGGAATTGTCTTGCCAGACATTATTTATTATTATGACTTAGTACAGGGTTGATATGACCAATAAAATAGAATAGAGAGTTCAAAATAAAGTTATTAATAAGTGGCCAAGAAAATGTCAAGAGTCAGCATTGAAAATATCAGAGGAAGGAGGAACTAGGAAATATCTGTGCCAGACCAGCTGATTATTAATATGGAAAAAATTAAATTGGAATGTTACTTTAGATCAGAGATATACCAATTTTTGATGGACATAAAACAGTATTTTTTAAATATTAAGCATAATGTGAGGAAGTATCATTGCAGCATAGGATAAGATTTCCTAAGCAATTCATGAAATGGATTAACCATAAAGGAAAAGATGAAAACAGCAGACCATGATAAATTTTATGGGCTTTGTTTCATAACCATTAGAAAAGAAAAGTTAAATACAGCACACATTACTGACAAAGTATTATCTAAGATCTGTACCTTACTAAAATAATAAAAAGCCATTTTATTTTTTTAATTGGAAACTATATACACAAAAATACTTCATGAGAGAAAAAACATGAATGGTTAATAAACAAAATATTTTGTTAATAATTAAACATGAATGGTTAATAAACAAAATATTGTCAAATTTATTAGGAATAGTAATCAGGAAAAAAATAAATTAATACCAGAATTAGGTACCATTTTACAGTTTCTAGAATGATAAAGTTAAGAATCTTTTTCAAAATTTTATTAAAAATGAAGACCTATAGAAATTATAATATACTTTGTTCAGGAATGTAAAGTGATGTGACCACTTTGTACTTTGTAGTGAAGTTGAACAGCATACTTTTATTTTTTGGTACCGGGGATTGAACTCAGGCTCAACCCCTGAGCCACATCTCCATCTTATTTTGTGTTTTATTTAGAGACAGGATCTCACTGAGTTGCTTAGTGCTTCGCTTTTGCTGAGGCTGGCTTTGAACTCATGATTCTCCTGTCTCAGCCTCCAAAGTGCTGGAATTACAGGCATGCACCACTGCGCCCTGCAACAGCATATTTATAATCAAGGAATTTCCCTAAAAGTTTTATATCAATCAGGGTGCTACGGAAGAAAACCAATAGGGAAACTGGGCACATATGTCCATTGACTCATCTGCACATTTGATTATTTCCAGCAATTGGTTTGTGTGATTATGTGGACTGACTAGGCAAGTTCTAAATCTATATGGCAAGTCACCAGAGAGGGCAAGAATTGGGCAAGAGTTGAAGCTGCAGTTCTAAGGTAGACTTTCTTTTTCCTCAGGGAAATGCTGGTTCTGCTGTTCAGGCTTTTCAAATGATAGAACCTGGTCTAACCAGAGTAGAGTAGATATTAAGAGTATAATCTTCTTGATATCAGCTGCAAATGTTAATAGCATCTACAAAATTTCTTCACAGCAACAGAATGGTTTTCAAGTAATTGGGGACTATTATCTTACCAAGATAATACATAAAACTGATCATCACAGATATTTAGCCTAGAGGAACTCTAATATATTCACACTAAGAGATGAATATATAAAGTATATAGAAACATTGTTCATAATATTAAAAGCTGAGATAAACCCAAATATCTAAATAATAATAGAGTTATAAACTGTGAACTCTTCACACAATGGAATATCTTGCAATAGAAAAAATAAACCACAGGTGCTCATAACAGCATGAATGAATCTTAAAACATAATGCAAATGAAAACTACTTTTCCAAGACCATTTTCAATATATAATTTTTACAAAAATAAAAAACAAGAGGTTTATTAGTGTATACATGTGAGAAAACAATTAAATACAAAATCAGAATCTTGTGGGGTTTTTTTTTGTATATTAGTCTTGCCAAAAGTTGAGGGATTTTATAGAGCTCATTATTAAATTGGTATACTTAATTTGCATGGGTCTTATGTTGGGTAATGTATTCACAAATGCTTGTTTTATAAATTAACAGTTACCCATGTCTTTCTACTGTATTTCACTGCATAGTAGTTACAGATTTTATATCTATTTTTTTTTGCAAAAATGTGAAGTACAACCATTATGTGAAGTTTTTTTTTTAAATTGTGCCATTATTGCTTAAAAATTACTTATTACTAAGCCACCTTTGGTGCATGATTAGGATGCATAGAATGTTCATGAATATGCATTAATGTGGTGGCAATGATTATGTGGGGAAATGCAGTATATCAAATTTCATATAATAAAAATGTAAAACTGAAGAAAACAATCATACTCATTGATTGGCATTATAATTTTTGGTTATGATACTTGCAGATGCCATTTTCTGTTAAGCAGAATTTATTGCCTTTATATTCCTAATAAATCTGCTGATGTGATAGATTATAGTCCATATAGATAGCAAATATCTCCATACCTCCTACATCCTTGCCTCACTTCCCTAGTTTCTCCCCTCCACTTTTCCTGATAGCTCTCATCTCTAATATGAAACTAAACTCTGACACCTGGACTTGACCTTGAGTTAGTGTTGGAAATAGCTAGGATCAAGCCTCGGGCGAGTTTGAAATATTTTGGTTAGGTATTTTAGTCAGCTTTTCATGGCTGTGACCAAAATACCAGAAAGAAAAATTGATATGAGGAAAAGTTTACTTTGAGATCATGGTTTGAGATTTTCAGTCCATGGTCAGCCACTTTCATTCTTGTGGGCCTAAGGTGAGGCAGAACATCATGGTAGAAGGGAATGGTGGAGGAAAGCTTCTCAGCTCATGGAAAGATATAAGGCAGAGAGAGAGAGAAAGAGGAACCAGGGACAAAATATAACCTCTAAAAATATGGCCCAACTGACCTACTTCTTCCAGCCATGCCCCACCCACCTACAGTTACCACCCAGGATATTAATCTATCAAATGGATTAATCTACCATTGAGGTTATAGCTCTCATAATCCAATCATTTTAATGTCAACATTGAGACATCAGGTAATACATGAATTTTTCAGGGACTCCTTATATATCCAAACCATAACATTTTTCCACTGGCACCCAGAAATACCATGTGCATTTCTTTTTTTTTTTTTGGTACTGGGGATTGAACTCAGGGCACTCGACCACTGAGCCACATCCGCAGTCCTACTTTGTGTTTTGTTTAGAGACAGGGTCTCACTGAGTTGCTTAGTGCCTCACCATTGCTGAGGCTGGCTTTGAACTCGCAATTCTCCTGTCTCAGCCTCCCAAAGTGCTGGGATTACAGGCATGCGCCACTGTGTCCAGCACCATGTGCATTTCATAATGCAAAATTTTTTTAGTCAATCTCCAAGAGTCCTTATGGTCGTAAAAGTCTCAGCATTGCCCAAAAATCAAGTCTAAAATCTCATCTTAGACTCACAGCAAATTCTAGGCTTTGAGACCTATAAAGATCAAAAGCAAGTTACATATATACAAAAACAGTGGCACAAAGTAAATATTCTCATTACAATGTGGCAAAAAAGGGGCATTGAAAGAAGGGATGGGACCAAAACAAGACCCATACAAGCT
Organism: Geosciurus inauris; assembly: GCA_004024805.1. Lineage (NCBI taxonomy): Eukaryota > Metazoa > Chordata > Mammalia > Rodentia > Sciuridae > Geosciurus > Geosciurus inauris. Next base: position 22,052 of record PVHX01003524.1, read on the forward strand.
GGGCAAACAAGTCCTATATCTCTATGTCATGTACCTAGGCAAATAGTGGTGAGATACAAATTTTACATACACTTTTCTGTCCAAACTTCAAGCTCTCCAAAGAGGTTGAAGGCCTTGCCGGTTGCAGCCCACATGGCCTCTCTCTTAGGATGACTGATATATCTTAATTCTGAGGGGGGTCTCATTCCAACTTTGGCTTTATTTTCATAGCCTCACACTATGCCCTCTCAGGGGCTGCCCCCAGGGATTCCAACCCTGATAAACTTTGCCTTCCTTTTCATTTTCACTGGAAGCCTCTATGACCCCTTAGCTCCAGCATCCTGCATTCCTTCAGAACCAGCACCATGAGTGTAATGCCAAGGTCTACCACCAGCTTGAACAATAGCTGAGAAGCTGGGAAACTGGTATCAGGGCTGCAGAAGTCACTGATTGCCTGGGCAGCTGAATATGGTGAAATGAATCCTAAAGAAACAACATTGTAGGAGCACTGTGTGAGATCCCCTTGGTCTCTTCTCAAATGAGTTTTCACTTTTATACTTTTGACCTTTGATGAATGCCTGAGATGCCTTCAAGATGTCTTTCCCATTGTCTCTATGCAAAGTACTTAACTTTTCTTTACTGGTGGTAATCTCTTCAATGACCACATCTTCCTTGGCCCCAGTTTTACATAGACTTTTCTGTCCAAACTTCAAGTTCTTAAAATATTTTTCTCTGCTTTTGCTCCCAATTATCATAGTAAACTTGGATAAAAGTCTCAGTAATACCTATGACACTGCCTAAATTCTGTGCTGCCTTGAAATTTCCCCCACTAGATTTGTTAGTCCATCACTTTTTGATTCAGTCTTACAGAAATTCTTAGGGCATAGATGAAATGCTGATAAGCTCTTTGCCAGAATGTAACACATGTGGCCTCCAATGTCATTCCCAATACAGTCCTCATTCCCTCCTAAAACCTTGAGCACATTCTATACTGTCTGCCTGTCTCTTGATACTCTTTCTTCTGAATTTCCATCAGAATCTCCCATTAAGCTCTGCTTACAACTTTCTAAGGCTTCTCCAGCCTATATGCAAAAACATTCCAAACTCTTCCTACAAACAAGTTCCAAAGGCTTCTGAACCATATAATAAGGTATGTCACAGCAATAACCTCACTTCTCTGTACCAAATTCTCTACTAGTCAGCTTTTTATTACTGTGATCAAATTATATAAAAAGAACATTTTATAGGAGGAAAAGTTTACTTTGGGCTCACAATTTCTGAGTTTCAGTCCATGGTCAGTCATCATCATCCCTCTAGGCCTGAGGTGATGGAGGAATATCTTGGTGGAAGGGCATGATGGGGGAAAACTGCTCAGCTCATGACAGCCAGGAAAACAGAGAGGGGATAAAGAGAGAAGCCATGGAAAAAGTTAAATTCCCAAGGTACACATACTGCTTCCTCCAGCCACAACCCACATGCCTACAATTAATCCCAGTAATCATTCAAATTATTAATCCATAGACTGGATTAACTCACTGATTATGCTCCATCCCTTGGAATCTAGTCATTTCACCTTTGAACATTGCTACTTTGACAATCCAGGGCCTTTTGGGAAATGACTCATATTCAGACCATAATAGATGGCAAGCAACAAAATAGGAACTTGACTTCGATTATCAGCTAAGTGTTTCTTGGTTTGACCACAGGTCCTATTTTCATACTACTTCTTCCAATATATTTTAAGTATGATATTAACAAATATTGTATAAATAAAAAGTACTATGTAAAAATACCACTTTGAAGATTATGAAGGGAAAGTAGTGGCTGTCATTCTTTACCCCATCAGTGCTTAGGATCTCAAATTTAAATTAGAGTATTTTGTTTTGGCCTCTCTATGACCTGGCAACATAAATGCCTAGCACATGGCAGAAAATACAAAGCTTTTTGTTTTTATCAGTAAGAATATCTAATAGAGAAACAACAAATGTGAGGCAAATCATAAAAGCAAAAGGGTAAAAACTATCTGTATTTCAAGTTGACAGTTCCCTTGTGCATACATAGTGGTTCCTATTTCAAGAAAAATAGCAAATAATGTCCTTTTGTACTATCAGTACCAAGACAGAAGGAAAAGCAGAAATAGAGTAGACTGAGATGATTTATTTTCAGTCTAATTCCTTAATTGCTATTTTTTAATACAACCTGTTTTCCCCTCAAAGTTTCTAGGTATATAATTTTGTTACTTTTCTATTTTTATTTAATCTAATTGTGCATTTATTTTCATTTTTTCTTCCTCAAGTAATTAACCACATCTTTACTATATCTAATATATCATGGAACGCCATATTTCATTAATTATAGACTGTCACTCAGATTTGATCTTCTCTGTGACAAAAAGTTGTTGAGATTCTTATTTTTCTAATTACTAATTCACTGAAATTTGTCTTATGGAATATATATAGTTTTGTTTGTGTTTTTTCCAGATAGTTGGCAGCCTGGAAGGTGTAACGCAATCCAATGCAAACCTAACTAGCTCAGAGTATTTGTTAACTCAAAGAATAGAGATGATAAATGGTTTAAAAGTTATATGTAGGAAAAAAAATAATTATGAGAAAAAATTGGGGAGGACCTGGTATCTCTGAAATCTGGTTCAAGTTAGTGCAAGAGAAGAGAAATGAGTCCAAGTGGGAAAAGTTGAAGTTGAAAGGGAAAAGGGAAGAAGAAAAAGTAGGAACTTTGCTTTAAGATCAGAAATACTCTCTTGGGAGACTTCTAGAAAACATGCCTAGGTGTATAATGAAAACAAATAGCCTAGTTGATTTAATTTACTGGTTCTACACAGTGCAAAATGATTATTTCTTACCCCCAAAGACCAAGAATCAGAACTATTGTAACAGTCCTGTAAAATTTTATATCTTAAGAAAATAATAAGTGAAATCTTTTCATTTTTCAGGTGAGTCGACCACAGCCTTTGAAGGGTGTCTGGGATATAGTGCTGCTTCAGAATGTGTGAGCCTAGAATAAGTAATTCAGCTAAGGTCAGAAATTTGGTAACAGGTGATTCTTGACTCCTGCTTTCTAAGGACTTAGATTTTCCAGCACACCACATTCGTATATGTTTTTCATTGTTTTGGGAAGCGTGACAGACTTCAACTTTCACTTTGTTGGGTAGGTTATTGTTTAGTTGTCTGCTTCTAATATTGAGAATGAGGCAAAGAAACAACCAAAGAAAGTATTTATAGGCACAGATAATGAAAATACTAAGAAGAACAGCAGAAGTGTAAGGTGAGAGCTGCCCACCTTGGCAGAGTACCCTAGCAATATACACATGAGAGTTAAAGATCACTCAGCACAATCGCTTATTGTACCAGGATAGAATACAGGTTATATATGCAGTACCAAATCCTATAGTTTGATGGAGCACTTCTGGACCACTGGATTAAGAAATTCAGTGGTCATGCATGAGATCAGTAGGACAGTGTGCCTGATTGATTTACAATGTCTGTCATAGCCAAGGAGTGACAAGACACAGCATTATTAATACTATAAATCTTTAACTTTATTATATTTTATATAATTGGGTACATATAGTTCAGTAAGTTACCTTGCTTGGACAAAGCAGACAATTTGTACATATTTGTTGAATTAACTTTGGTTAAAATAAGCGTCTATAGCAGGAGCTGAATAGATAAGTGATGAGTAACATATGTAATGATCAAAGATTTCCAGGGTATGCTGATGGGAAGCTATATTTTTTAAAAGAAGAGAATATAGCATAGCTCACTGCATAGCTCTAATGCCTGGAAGTGAAGAGGAAGAGAAAGAGAATGATATCTTGATTCCAAGGAAAGATGATTGACATTGCCTCCCATGCCAATGGTCAGATAAAAAATGCCATTTAATTGCAATATTTTATAAAAGTTCAATTTGGTCTACATTTCAAAAAATTTTTGGCTGAAGTCAATTAAAAAGTACAAGGGAACTAGGTTAAACTTGTGGTTGACGTGGTTACACCATTCACTGACATGTGGGACACATTCTTGGATGGAAGAAACCATCATCCAAGTTTAGAATTCATTGGAACCTGTGGCTTTTGAGATCTGAACTCAGCCTGAACTTTTTGATGTTGTGTATTTTCTTTTTGTTTTACTGGCAAGTGTGTGTGTGTGTGTGTGTGTGTGTGTGTGTTCATTTTAAATTTTATAAAAATTATTGTAAAGCTGTTTGAGATATATGTCTTTAAATATACTTTGATGAGTTTATTGTAAATGAATTAATATCTAGAGGATTAAATTTCCATTAAAATATATGAAGATTGAAAAATTGAAGGGAAAATATTAGAAAAACATAGTTTAGGTTTTATCCAAACCAGAACATTTGTAAAAATAGTTCAAGATGATCTCAAACTGTGGTCCGGTTCAAAACCTTAAGTTACATTGTTTCCCAATATTCAAATTCCCTAAGATCCCTAAGCAATAGAAGGTAAAACTATTGTTCCTCTGGGAAGAGAATTTCAGTTCTCTGATTTTGGTCTCCTGCTCATTCATCAAACCATACTAGAATCTGGCCTTGCTTGGATAACATATAGGGCCACCATGCAAGTTCTAAGAGCCACCTGAGATAAATGATTAAAATCATGTGGCTAGGCTCTTCAAAACATATAGAAAAATTGATATGCCTATCCCTATGGGAGGAAAAGAAATCCACATGAATAATGACTTTAATGGAGCTATGGGTGTTGCTCGACATCCTGTGTATAGTCAAATCCTCTAATCTGAGGAGCTGTGGTGTTGACCAGCAGAAGAGTAAAATAAATGAAGGGGGTATGAGACATTGTTTGCATGTGGTTTTATGAGAATATCATCCTGTTAAATATCAACTCTTTTGCTCTTTTACCTAGCCTATTGTGTTACATCTCATGGGCTTTAGAGTTAGATCTGACTTTGTCATTTCCTAGCTGGGTGAATTCGAGCAAGCACTGTACCTGCACATAGCTTAAATAAACACTTAATAAACAAATAAATTGAATAAATGAAAGAAAAAAAGAAAGAAAGAAAGAAAGAAAGAAAGAAAGAAAGAAAGAAAACAATGAACCACTCTTAGTCTCAATTACTTCCATAAAAGGGGATATGAATTTCTACCTGAAGTGTTATGGCTGTGAGAAGTTGAGAATTCTATTATCTGAAAAACATAGGTGATTAATAAATGTTAGTTATTACAAGATTTTTATTTTTGATGTAATAGCTTCAAAAAGTTTATGTGCAAGAAAATAATATTTTAAAAGAAATAAAATCAACTCCTGTCTGTCAGCATTTGCTTAATTTTCATATGCTGGTGCCAGATCACTAGGTATTTGATTCAAACAACAAGAGTACATAACCTCTTTTGTCCTACTAAAGCATCTTAAGAAAACTGTGACTAGTTAGAAAACAAATTAGGCTTTGTCATAAAAGAAGGAGAAATTAAGAAATCACATGGAGAATAGTATTTTGCCAGGGTTTTGGTTGTGTAATCATTTAACACTGCTCTTCAGTTCTGTGGTAACATCACACTGCTATGATACTCTGAAAAAAGTACTAAATTTTCATTTTACCAGTCTACCTTTTGAACTTTACAACTATTAGGTGAGCGACAATATTTTAGAATCTATAGTTGGGTTTAACCCAAACAAAACATGTTTTATGCTCCGAATAAGGCCTCACTGAGACCAGTTTCTGGATATTGATGTTTGCTCTGTAGTACACATATCTGTTCAAGAACCCAACGATGATGCTCCTATAGGCTGAGAAGACACCCGCTATTACAGAGATTCTAGGAAATCTATGTTGGTAGACAGTTATAGATCTTTTGGATCATCTTGAGTGTTTGGGTGCATATATGCTTCTCCTGTTCTCCAGTCTAGGTTCTCAGGTCCTAACGAATATATCCTTATAAGCCCACAAAAATATCCTTTGCATGTAAGATGTGACTTCTGCCTTTATAACTTCTAAGTTCTCTTGTATTTCCTTTTTATTCCTACTACTGCCTCCATACTTGAGACTTTGATGGCTTGAACTGAAAGAGCAATCTACCTAGCTTTTTTCTTTTCTCACACATCTTATCAATTCTTCCCTGACAAAAATCACAATAATAATGCTTTCTTTAGTTGACTACAGTAGTTTCCTATTGTTTATTATTATAAAACTTCAAGATATCATTAGGTGATCTCCAAAAGCTTTGGAATTGAATTTTTAAATGTCTCTTTGAAGTAAACTACAATATCAATATGATATAGACCCTGTAGCTCTGGTGACCTATTTGAATAGAGAATTTAATACCATGTGTCAGTTACCACGTAAGTTTGTGATACACATTGAAAAAGTTAATATAAAGTAGAGAAGTAAGAATTTTGTCTGTAAATTTTTTGTAGATATTGGGGGTGGGAATCTTTCAGAAGAAATCAATATGATTGACACCCTTCAGGTATTTGGGCCACAAGGAGAAAACATAAGATTCATGCTGACCTGAATTGTATTCCCATTCTTCTATATATTTCTTATTTTAAAGGAGTAAGTTGACATTTTGATTATCTACCTCTGTCTCATTTGTATTAAAGTTAACATGAGTCATAATAATCTCTCAGCACCCACAATAATGTGTTTTAGAACCTTAAAAGAGGTGGACCAGATGATCCATAAGGGTTGCCATTACATTAGTTGTAACAAACGCCTCTCTGTGGACCTGTGCAGCCTGTGTTCATAAGTCTCCAGTTAAATGAGAATGCAAGGAATGAATATTTTCATAAATTTTTAATTTAAAGAAATGTTCTTTACTTTGAGATCACATGTTTACACTATTTGTTGTTTCTAGATTCTTTTTATTTAGTATTTAAAATCTTTATGAAACATGCATAGTGCTGTGCACACACCTGTAATCCCAGCAACTGGGGAGGCTGCAGCAGGAGAATTGCAAGTTTGAGAACAGAACTTGTCTCAAAATTTTAAAAATCAAAAATGTTTAAAAGGCTGGGGGGATGCAGTTCAGTGGTAGAACACCCCTGAGTGTAATCCTCAGTACTTAAAAAAAAAATCTTTATGAAATATGAAATCCAAATTTTTGCATGGCACACCTTTGCATGGCATATTACTATGGTTTCCTGAACTCCATTCAGACTGAATTCCCACTCTGCTTTGACCTACTTGAGCAAAATCTTCACAACTTATCAAAGTTCCATTCCTCAAGGAATTCTTAGAGACCTCAGAGAGTGTCTAATAAGGCATCTTCATCAAATTGCTGTCACAACAAGCCTGACAAGGACATCCCAAGCTCTGGCTCACTGTATTGAGCGGACTGCTCCTGAATCTGCTCTGGCAGACAGATGCTGTAGTTTTCTGTGTTTGGATTCCACCTAGCAATGGATGCCAAATTGGAATCTTCTCTCCTTTTTGTTTCTTTCTGATATGCCCAAAGCAGCATTATGTGAGGCCCTGCTGTCTTTCATTTGCGTTCAAATACTAGACTTTCATGTCTACTCTCCTGTGACTGAAATGAGTCACTGGGCCAAGTGCATCAGGCCCACCTGACTCTCCCCCAGGGCCAGTCTTATCCAGAAAAGTTTTCAAGATCTCATTGTTAAAGGCCTTGGTAAAGCCATCCCCACCAGTACTACCCACCAGTGTTTTAAACCACAGCAATAGATGGAGTACAGTTTTTTTTCCCACAGCCAATAAATGTATTTTCATAAGGCCTTTCTCATCAGTTTGACAAATACACCCAAAGCTCAGCAGTTCGTAGTGGAAATTTGTGTAACTCAAGCTGAATCATTACTGTCATTGTTTAGGAAGTTTTCAATATTGGGATCATACCTAGATATCTAGCCTCTAGTTCTTTCCAGTTTTCCTTGAGCAAATTGCTTAATTTCTCAAGACCTTGGTGTCTTTATATACAAAACCAGGGTATTAGTATCTACCTCCTAAATAAATTAAGTGGATCAGCCTATTATAAGTTACATAATACTGCATAAGCAATAAATCCTAAATACTTGCCAGATATTATTCTATCATACTACCTCCTAACATAGGAACTAATGGGCGTGTTAGATTGACTTAATATAATCTTGAGCTAATGTATTCAATACCACTCCTTTTAAAGACACATATAACACCTTAAAAGACAACCTGTTAGAATTAATTTTGTTATATTTCTACATTTACTTCAAAATTACTCTAAGGAGTTCCTAGACTATAACAAACAGAAGAAATCTCAGAATACAATATATTCATACTCAATCAATCAATTATAATAATATCTTACATTACTAGATGCATAAAATTGATAATAGCATTACATTAGATGATGGGATATATAAGTTAATAGAATGGAAAATTTTCTTCTTACTACACATTATTCTTATCCTTCTTGCTTTTTTACCAAGTAGCAGAGAAGTTCAAATGGTTCTCACACTGTAGCTTTAGTTTAAGTCATGGCTCAATCTCAAAGAGGCACAACTGACAATTCCAGATGTCCATTAGTCACAGAACCATGGAGACAGACCCCACTGATCAGTTTGTAAGCTGTGGGCAGATCATGAAATTGTCTTGCCACCATACAGATAAACTAAGCATATGTGTCATTAGTTCAGAGCTGAAGATAGAATTCAAATGCTAATTAAAAAATCAAACAAGAAGCATAAAAGAAGCAAAAAAATTATATATGCATACAGAGAGAGAGACACAAAATAAACTCTGAGGACATAAACAAAAATAGGCAGCAATGTAGAAGAGAGACTGATTTCTGGTGGTAGTATTACTGTCTTTGATTATTGCATGGGGCAGACCTACGCTGGCTGCAATTATGTCTAGCATTTTACACCAGTAGATTAGACTTGCCAGAGGCTTGGAACCTTGTGGATTTGTGGCTCTTCAGATGTGCTTCTGTATTGGAATGTGTTTGTGTTTGCCTTTATTTGTTTTTAATAAAAAAAAAAAAAAACCCAAAAACTTAAGGAAGAAGTTTCTGCCTTGGTAGATTTTCTTTGGAATCCCAGAAAGGGCTCTTGAGGGCTCTGTGGCTCTTTTGTGATGATAAACCAAAGCTTTGAACTTGTCCCAGTTGGAATTCCAGACACTAAAAAAGCCAACTTTAATTATTATTATTGTTTTCTACAAAATCAGCCCCTTTCTGATTATTCAGGTTTATACTAGTAGTCTTCTAAACATATTACTTGCTTTCAGTTAAGCTTCGACTGCAAAACAAAGCAGAGAAAACTCCACAATAAGGTTTCAAAGGTGCCCAGCCTTTGAGTCTCCATTGAGTGTATCTGTGGCATGAGGAGCTTTATTAGGATGGAAGATCAACAAAAACAGGGCTTGCAGTGAAGACCAAGCTTCCCAAACCTGTAAAAAGAGATAAATACCTGGGGGAAGATGGAAAAATTTATTACAGTATTAGAGTATCCAAAATGAGACATTAATTAATAATCATAGAATCTTAGAGTTATAAGGAACTTTATGTATTTTCAATTCCAACTTTAATCTTTGTTATGTTTTATATATAAGGTGTCCCCCAAAAGCTCATGTGTGGGAAAATACAATAAAGTTTAGAGGTGAAATGATTAGGTTATGAGAGCCTTAACCTAATCAGTGCATTAATCCAGTTAAATGGATTGACTGGATGGAAATCATAGGCAGGTAGGAGGAGGAGGCTGGAGGAAGTAGGTCATTGGGAACATGACTTCCGGATATATATTTTGTCTCTGGTGGGCATAGTAGTCTCTTTCTGCTTCCTGGTACCATATTCCCAGCTGCTTTCCTCCACCACATCCTTGCACCATGATGTCCTGCCTTACCTTGTGCTCAAAGCAATAGAATCAGCTGTCCATGGATTGAGACCTCTGAAACTGTGAGTCCCAAAATAAATTTTTTCACCTCCAATCATTCTTGAAAAGTTTTTGGTCACAACAATGAAAAATCTGACTAAAGCAATCTTCCAGAAGAACTAGCTGAGCCATGTCCCAAATAGATTACTCAGTTTCTACTCAAGCATATACCCTACGCAAGATTTTACTATCAAACAAGGGAGGCTTTCCTAGTAGAGAATGCTGATAGAAATTCAGCCTTACACTGGACCAGAAATTATTTCACTTCAACCCCCTAATCATAGTTGTGACCTCTGAGGGTATTTCTTCTTTCACAAATACCTGTCAATTAGTGAACATCATTATTATTCTCCTTTATTCCCTAAATTGTTTCCTTGTCAAGAATCTTTAACTCCTACAACTATTCCTCTCCTTTAAATTAAATTAAGTCAAATTGACATTTAGGGAGTGCAATCATAAGCCACACTCTGTGGTAGGTTCTCAAAACACAAAGGCCATCAGTGACTATAGTCTTCAGATCAAGATTGGAACAGGACACAAAGCAAGAGACATACAATCTTACCATCACAATGCATCCTAACTCATGTTAAGTAGAGATTTCCTCAGACTGGAAGGTGGTCAGGAGGTGATTAGATCTACTTTGAGGAACTGAGAAATCCATGTCAAAACAATAGCATTTTCCCAAGTAAAAAAAAAATCAAGGAAAGGTATTTAAGGTAAATGTAAATACTTGTGTAAAACATAGCTGAGTGAAAAGCAAGTTGTGTTAGCAGAGAGTAGAATATATTATGAAATGTTTGATATGAAACCATGCATCCAGAGATTTTCTTAGCATGATTTAATTGGTGGCTCTTTTCCAATTTTCTAACCTATCTTAAATTTCTATCTCCTTTAAAAAATTTTTATTTTGCTTTTTCTAGTTGAACAATAATTCTATTTCATGTGGAAGATAGTGAAGTAAGTATTGAGATTTTAGTTGTCTCACAATATTCTTAAACACTACCCCTGCTACACCAATCCATTGGTCTATCCTCTATGCCCTTATTCTTGCACCCCAAAAGCTCTAAAGCATATCCATTGCTTGGATAGTTAGTTCATCACAGACTTGCTCCTAATAACACTTTTCTACTCCTACTCCTTTGCTTGTCTTTGATTATCTATTCTTTCTGTGTTTCTTATGTTTATGTGTATACAATAATCCTTGTGAGAGGTTTAGGACTTTTAAAGTTAATTATGATAGCTTATATTACATTTAATGTAATAATATAGTAGTTTATTATCAATAATCCTTCCCAGAGGATTTTTTTGTTTTGTTTTTCTTGGGGTTTTTTTGGCACTGGCGATTGAACTCAGGGGTACTCGACCACTGAGTCACATCCCCAGCCCTATTTTGTGTTTTATGTAGAGACAGGGTCTCACTGAGTTGCTTAGCACTGCATCATTGCTGAAGCTGGCTTTGAACTCGTGATTCTCCTGTCTCAGCCTCCCAAAGTGCTGGGATTACAGGTGTGAGCCACTGAGCCCAGCTCCAAGAGTTTTTGATACATTATTCATTCAAACTTTGCTATAAACCTCCAGAAAGATTATTGCTATTATTCAAAATTTATAGATGAAGAAAGAGATTCTGAGAGGATTGAAAATTTAACCTAAAAATTTTATTCCAGTGCTGGTCTTTCCATGAAATACAGATGAAAATATAACTGTTAGATCACTTCTGTTTTGACAACCTTAGCTTTATTGGGATTTGAAAGTAAAAGTTTTCACTTTGAATTCCTGTTGTCTATTTTTTTTTTTTGTCTCATCCTAGAGTCTATAACAATGTAAACAACCTTCTTTACTTGGATATTTTGAAAACTTGTTTCTGGTTTCAGCCAAATATTCATTGAACATCCCTCAAATGACTCCATGTACAGAAGTCCTACCAAGGTTCATAAAGGTACCCAATAAAGGAAAAATGTTCTCAGAAACTGGAACTTTTAGGATGACCATGGTAATATACATTTATTTCTTAAAACTCATAGTTCTTGTCTGTAAAAATTGCTTATATTAAGACTCATAGTCAAAGCAAGAATGCTTAAAGTAAGTACCAGAATTTAAATTCACAATTACAAACTTGTAAGATTGCAAAAGAAAACATGAAGTACCTTAATTAACTCTCCAAATCCAGTATCTTCTGTGCCTTTTGCTGATCGCCCAACTTTCCAGACCCTCAGGCCCTTGTCCAACGAAGGAATGCCCATTGAACAACTGGGGTTCTTACCATTTCTTCAAGCTTTTGAATACCGTGGCCATTACTTTAGACCTAAAAATAAAGCTTGGGATCATCGTAAAAATGTGTTGGCAGACACGAAAATCATAAATGGGAAATTCTGTTACATTAGCTTTTATATGATGTGAAAAATGTGTTTGTCAAAGTAAAAGGCACACTTAGGAGACTTGTCTGAATAAAAAGGATGGCAACTTATTGGAAGGCATCAAGGGGAAATTGAGCTGGAAGAAGAACAAACAGAAGCAAAGTTGGAGGCTTTGTTAAAGGCAAGTACACTTGTTATTAGTATGCATGATATAAATCTTTTTGAAGGGAAGTAAGTTCACAAAGGCAGGATAGTGTCTGTCTCTCGTTCATGAGAACAAGAGGGAAAAACATAGTAGCATACACATTCTATTAAATGACAAGCACATGAAGCAAATTATATTCCTCTAACAGACAGAATGGATACCATGGAGTTGGTGATGGCTCTGAAGGAAAACACAGGAGCATTAGAACAGATAGATGATTTCAAAATGAACTCCTATTTAACGGTTTTCCTTATATATAAAAAAATTAACTGTGAAGTATTTCTGATCTTGTTCACAATTCCATTATTTCTTCGAAGGTAAGATTGCCTGTGAGGCATCTTCTTACAAGAAAGCTGAAATAATGTCCTTGCCAATCTCAGAGGAGGAGAAAGGAGTAATTCCTGGGGAGAAGAAAGGGGGAAGAAGAAGGTGTGAAGGGTATTGAAGTAAAGGAATGCTGTTTTGGCATCTCATCCATGTCAGTGACAGCAGGTGCCACAGGAAAAGAAAACCAAATAAAGGGCAAGGAAACCAGGAGAGCAGACACAAAGGGGTAAACAAATCCCTCTGCCCTCTGCCTCATTAATCTTGTCAAAAATACTTACTGTTGAGAAATGCTAATCTTCTCACTACCCAAAGTAGCCTCCCTCACAAGAATGCTTTAAAGTTCTGGTATATCTAATGACTGAGCCATTTAATAAATTACTTACTTACGTTACTATAAAAGCCACCCAGCAGCTGTAACCTCCATGTAAAGCACTAAATCCTTTTACCTGACTTTCTAAAGGTTCCTCTAAATCATATTTAGTGACAGGGTGAGGTACACAGGAATCAGGATTTAGTGGCAGGGTATACTTCATGCTGTTTTGGGTAGGTCAGGAGGTCCGACTTGGATTTCTTCCCAGTAACCTGATCTAGGTGAACCAGCAGGTTATAAATGAAAGTCAGTTTCTAAGATCTTCTGACTTTCTTAAACTGTCAGGAACTTTAGAGGAACCTAGTGAGAAACAGGAAAAGACCAAGAGATAGCAAATACCACTGACCAATATTATAATACTGCAATTTCTCTTCCCAAAGGCAAAATGAAATGGGGTGCCATTTTGGAAAACTGAACATTTGTATAGATTCCTGAGTTTTTATTTTCATCGTTAGTCAGAATAAACACACAAATGGATCTAAATGATTGAAAAGTGTTCCGGTGCCTCTTCTAGTTCATAAAATAAAAGATTAGATTGTGTGTTCTCCAAGGGCGAATTCTGAGACTTTCCTGTATTTTTAACACTCATAGTATGAAAACACCTTCCTAACATTTTAAATCGTAGGAGGAAATGGAAGAAAAGGAATAAAAAGAAATAAAACATATTGAAGACTTGTCATATTCAAAGAATTACCATTTATTGCTTCTTTCATCTTCACAGTAACTCTTGAATAAATTAAGAAACTTTAGCTCAAGGTCACAATAACTATAATAAAATTAGCATTTGATTCTAGCTTGGTCTTATTTAAAAGCATGAGCTCTTTGCTCTGGAGGAAAGATGTTAGAGTGTAAGCCCACCTTCTCATGTCCCTAAAACCACACTTTGTGGGTAGGATAATTATATGAGTAACTTATACATATAATGACTCCACACAAATATATAGACTATTTTTGAAGACTATTTGGTCTTTATTATTTTCAGTTAAAAGACTTCAGAATTAATATAGCATGGTAAATGAAAGACTCAGATTTACAAATCTCAAAGAATCCCAAGACTGTCATAAGCACCACTCATGGCATATTCACTTTATTGCAAAACAGACAGTGGCATGTGCTTTTATTGATCCCCATTAACTCATTGGGAATATTTAGCTAGTTTGGGGGTCAGCATAGGAAAATCATATGAATTATGAAGAATTTATCTCAATTTTTTTCATTATATCAAAAATGGCAATAGCCGGGTACGGTGGAGCATGCCTGTAATCCTAGCACTTAGGGAGGCTGAGACAGGAGAATGGCGAGTTCCAAAGCCAGCCTCAGCAACAGTGAGGCACTAAGCAATTCAGTGAGACCCTGTTTCTACATAAAACCCCAAATAGGGCTGAGGATGTGGCTCAGTGGCTGAGTACCCCTGAGTTCAATCCCCAGTACCCCCCCCAAAATGGCAATAATAAAAATAATAGCTCATAAAAGTATTTGTGATGATTGACAAGTTGCTATATGTAAAGCACATAAAGCAACTCACAGCAAAGAATAAGTGTTAAGTAAATGCTAGCTTATACTAATGCTATTTTCATAATTATGATCAGGATAATTTGGTTCCTCTTCTCTGAGATAGGTGTTAACTAGCTCCAGAACAATCACATTAACACTTCTATTTGTGTCCTTTCCAATGGCAATTTAATTGCTTCTACATTATATTTTAGAAGTGTGATTTGGCAATTAGTAAATTAAAAGAATGAGCTGATAAAATTTTAAGAGCTCGTTATATTTACAAATTCAGTCCTCGGTAACTTATGTATTTATAAATAGCTCAGGATTTCTACCCTGAATGTACCAAGACACTAATTGAAATTCATTTTCTACATACCACATCTCAACCATCCTTTAACTCACCAAAATAACTAAATATAGGAGACTTCATGGCTCTGGCCCAATAATAAACTTTGTCTTTATTTTTACCTTTTTCCAAAGGTCTTGATGTGTTTCCAGAATGTCTACCCTTGATCTTGCTAGTCTTCTATTCTGAAATATCTGATTTATTTTTATATTTGCTGTATACTAGGGCGAGGACAGGCAGGTAAAGATTAGGCCGTGTGCTATCCAGAAGCTGGAAATTGAAACCCCCTGTTTCTCACAGTCCAGGTGTGGTGCAGACAGCCTAGGCCTCCACATTTCCTCACTGTGCCCTAAAAATGACCTTAACCCTGACATAGAAAGAGAAGCACATCACTGTGAGTGGCTGCTGCTGGCTGCCTGTGTGGGAGAGAGTTGTTTTCTGAGCACCGGGGCTGACTTGCATTGCTCCCCCCTGTGCAGAAATACTTCCAGGCTCTCCAAGTTGACCTGGGCCCTCTGAAGCCATAGACAGGTCAAAGTTGAACTTTGGTGCCCATCAAACTCACTCTGAGTTTGCTTGATGAAGCAGTGAGAAAGTGACTCAGATCAACTCTCTACTCAATTCTTTAAATTTGTTGGAAATAGTTGCTTTCTTTCACAGTATTTTATCCAAACACTCTGCCTTTTCTGCTTTTTTCTCTGTTCTCATAAATAACAAAATAAATAAGTGGCAAATATATGTGGCATGAATATATGTGTGTTTTGTACAAAATAATCAAGCTAAAACAATGATCTATCACCCCCATAAACTGCATTTCCCTTGTATTGCTTAATCAGCTTTCATATATTCCAATCTTTATAAATTTTAATTCTGATAATGATAACAAAAATGTCTTTTGTGGTTCTTTAAAGAATATAAGTTCTTTGCTTTTTCCCTTTAAGACAGATGTTCGTGTTTAAATGATGTCTAGGTTTTATGAAGTCCAGGTAAGAGAAGGCTTTCATTTTTTCCTCTGTATTTCTGAGGATTGAATGAAAGAAAATGATCAAACCATGGAATGGAAGAGTTTAAGCAAATGGAATTTTCTTTACCAAAATTTATTGAAGCAACATGGACAGGTTTTATTCTTTTTCATTTTTAAAGAAATGACTGAATAAAGTTAGTTTTATAAAGTATTTCTTGCAACTATTTAATTAAATTCAAGTCTTATGTAGTATAATTCAAATCTTATGCAGTTCAACCTCTTCTTTTCAAGAAAGTGCCATTTTAAGGAAAGACGCATTTCTTAAATGATCACCTTGTTTTCTGTAGCAAGTCTTCAACATGCATGTGACTCCCTGCAATCACCCCTTCATTTTTCAGAGCCTCTGAATACTGAAAACATGAAATGAAGCAACAAGACATCTGATAGGTTTCATGGGATGCTTGGAGGATCAATGTTAGCCAGTGGCAGTGTGATGACTTAGCAAACATAAATCGGTCACCTGTTGTCCTTTGCTCACAAGTTCTTCCTTACAAAGTGACCCAAAGAGAACCAATTTCTATTATTGAAGATCAGATTTTATGCCATTGCCTCATCAAGCATTTACATACTGAAGGGAATGTTTATGAATTGACTTGGAGTATTCCAAATAATAAGGATTATGTAAGCAGATGACTCATCACGGATTTCAGGACAGTATGACCTACATTTACATATACTTAAAAGGTGACCTTTCAGCTCATTCTTAAAATCCTGGCCTCAATGAATAGCAGACCACTGGTCTTAGACATGCCAATGCAATTAGCTTTGGGCTTCTTTGGCTGCAGCAGAGAAGGCCCAGCTTCAACAATGCACTCTCAGGACCTGTTCCTGATGGAGACCATGGCTCCATTACCATGGGCACTGGGGAAAAATTGCAATTTTTTCCTTCTTTTCACTTTCTTCCTTGTATGCCCTTTCTGGAAATGTATTTTCATTAGTAATTAGATTTTAAAAATTTTTACTAAGATACCAGTCTAAATCACAGCTTTTTAAATAAATGCCTGTACAATCTAATACATAAGTATAGGCCAGTGCTAGCCCACCATGCTATTGGGAAACTCCTTTGCTTTATATTAAGTAAGAAAAAGCAAGACAATATTGCTTATGCCAGATCAGGTTTTGACTGGTATGTGCATATCCTTTATATAACAAGTGTATTTTATAAGAAAAAAACACAAGGGAAATATTTTTATTTATTTTATTAGTTGTACAAAAGCCGTGTTGGCAACTGAAGAACCAATATACTAAAATTGTCTCATGTGTTTCTTATTATGAAATCAAATAGAAATGTAAAAGGCAAGCCCACACCAATCATAACCCCATCTGGCTGAAAAAACAGGAAAATATGGTTCCATTTTCATTAGTAAAGAGAGGCATATATTTTCATGCTGTGTTCAAGCCAAGCTCTAAAGGCACTCCTCATACACTACTAAGCTTTGTACCACTCAAAGAGTGCCATACCTACTGATAGAAGTCAATGTAATCAGGATTGCTTGGAGAGTGAAGGCTGCTCTGTCTTATAGTGGCATTAAGAGAACATCACCAGAGACTACAACACTATTCGTTGGCATTCTAGGAAAGAAAGCATGCTGAACCAGTACATGACATATAGTGTTCTTTTCAATATGCATATGGTTTATTTGCAGGTTGACATGCATGTAACCACCAAAAATTCATGTCAGAATGTTTAGTTTTTCTCATAACCAGACAAAACCATCTGATTCCAGAATCAAAAGATTCCATGCATAAGTATTTTATAAATTCTTTCAGTGTTGTTTTCACTTTATCACTAAGGAAATAGAACAACAGCCATTATCAATGAAAGGTAAGTATCCACTTATAGGGGATTGAGTCAGCAAAACAATGCACTAATGAATCTCTGGGACAATAGGAGTGACTGTGTTTCTAGGAACTGTTGGCATGTAAAATAATCATTCTGTACTAGAAGAACTGGGCATGGTAGTACATGCCTGTATTCTCAGTCACTGGGAGGCTGAGGCAGGAGGATAGCAAGTTTGAGGGCAGCCTCTGCAACTTAACAAGACCCACAGAATCTTAAGGAGCCTCTGTCTCAAAATAAAAAGTAAAATGGTCTGAGGATGTATCTCAGTGGTAAAGTGTCCTTTCATTCAAATTACATTTTTTAAAAAAGAAAAGAAATAGGAAAATAGCAGGCTCCAAGAATCATGGCCCTCTGCAGAGACTGATTTTCTAAATTTTCTTGCTTTTAGGGTTTTTAAAAAACAGAAACAAGCAAACAAACAAAAACCTGCTTCTTGTGAGTAGATGGTTAAATGATCATATTATCCAGAATTGAGTCTGTTTCCTGACTTTTGACCCATGTGGATCACAACTGGGATGGAACTAGTTCTCTATCCTGAACTTGTTTGAGAGTACAGAAGAAATGATGAATTAGTTCTTGACATATTTTGTAAAGTAGGTCTGAGACTTAATGTAAGACACTGATTTATATGGCAGAAAAATAAGTACAGGAGAGGACTCAACTCACACAAAAGTTCTGGATTTATAATTTTAAACATCTACACATTCTGTAAGCTCTCTTTTAAAATATGGAGTCAACGAGCCAAAAAAAAGTTAAATTTATGATTAATTGCTTTTAAAAAGTTAATGCAGTCTTTTCATCAGCAGCATCTATAATTAATGAATATGTCCCAAATCTATACTACTAGATCTATTAAATTTTGACTAAAAATAATTATTGAAATTACAATATCACATTACTACAATTGAACACTAACCAATCATAGAAGATAATTTTAGATTAGTGTTCCTAAGGATCCAGAGTGCATCCTAATTGTGGAATTTTTTTTCTTTGTCCCATTTGGGTATATTATATCTGAAACCACTGGCAATCATGCATAAAAGGGCCTGATTGGCTTTTGACAATTTTTTTCTCCTTTACTGAGCAAGACTGATAAAGAAAAGCTAATGAGTCCCTGGTTTTGTGTCAGAAGACCTTGGGTCTGAATACCAGATCTGCCACCTACTAAGTGATGTTATTTACCAGATACTTTTCTTCTGGAATCAACTGCAGGAAGAGATCATGAAGATTTTTTGCTTATCATTTTATCCAGAAATCCTAGTCCACTGTAAGACATAAAATAGAGGTCAAATACATATTTTTAGGAAAACAAGTGAGTTAACAAGTATCTAAGCTTAATACTCCTTGTTAATAAAATACTAATAATTATTTTAAGGATTATTTTAAGAACTGAATATGCTATTGTACTACATGGAGCAATTCTTGACATTCCATAGGTAGATAGTAAAAAGTTTGCTAGTATTTATTTACTTAACAGATTATCCATAAATTAAAAAAATTTTTTTCTTTATCTGGTGCTTTCTTTGACTTTACTTAGCAACCAATCTGCCCCTTGAGGGTGAAGATGAGGTAAATTTAGAAGAGAGAAGAAGAATGTGAATCCAGAAATCATATCATATATTTGGAAGACACACACACATCAAAACATTTTGGTTTCATGGAATACCCAAAACCTAACCAATGTTAATATGTTTCCACTGAATCCCTAGAAGGCCTTTGTACACTTTCCAAATATGAGTAGAAGATACTGTAAAAAAGCATTTCAGTTCAATTGATTTGAATTCAACATCATGTGAGAGAGAGAGGCACAGGGACTACATTATTTTCTTTCATGTAGATAATTTTTTTTTTTTTTTGAGCCTTGGTAGCCATGAGTAAGAAAACAGATAAGAGAGAAAATGGAAGTGTTGGTCACTTTAATGCCATTGTTGAGTGACCCACAGCAACAGAAGGGAGAGGATCAGAGAAGGCGCTTGGTAAAGTCAATAGCACTGCAGATATGGAGACAGAAACAAACCACAGCAGCCTACAGTACTCCTGCCAGGCACTGCCTCCTTTACGGAAATGCTAACAGCAAGGATGAAGGCCCATGTTTCCTGTCTCAGCTTTGGGGACTGCATATATGTATAGCCCCAAACCTCCTGTGTATGGGCCACTGATTAATCCTTTGAACAGCATTGCTTCTGTTTCCCAAGGCCAGATTGGAGCTCAGCACGGAGTCCCTGCCAAGCCACTAGAAAGGAAAACCAGAGCCGGTGCTGATCTTTCAACACTGTGTTCCCATCTACAATGTTTATTTCTCTAAATCTTTTAACAATTAAAATACTCTCAATTAGTATACAAGTATCTTTATGATTTGCTATATTCTTTCAACTTTCAGTGTAACATTATTTATTTTAACTTCAATTTACTTTTGATGTGGGGCATGTATACAATTTACCACAGAACCCATTTTAACATTTAACAGCATGCTTCCTTTTTCCTTTCTCAAACTATTTTAAATCACATGTTTTACATTTTCTTTGGATTCAGATATGTTTTCAGCAGTAGACAGTGAAACAAACAGAAATAAACTGATTTTGGTAAACAGCGGAGATGTAACACAAGGCAAAAGTTCAATTTACAATTTTCGTGTTTCTCCTGTCCTTTTTTTTTTCTAGCCAAAGGATGTAATTTTCATTTTAACAGATAAGATAATCCAAACTACAGGCAATAACCAGACTGCTACAGGCTTGCTTTTCTTCATTTAAAGGATGGTCTTTTCTTTTGCCTGAATTCTCACTTCCAGCACTGCTTTAATAGTTATTACATGTTTGGGAAGAGAAGTAGATTATAATACGAAATGTCTTGTTTCCTTAAAATACAAAGCATAACTAATGCCACCACCAACAATAAAAAATTCCTTGTTAAAACTTAGTGCACTGAAAAAATATAAAAGCTGAAATCGCCTTTGATTCTTTCGAGATCAAATCAAAGTCGGATAACGTTTCTAACTACCTACCAGTCATGGGCCCTTTCCCCCAGGAAATCAATCTTACTAGATGTTTCAAAAGGCTCATTGGGAAAACTTTCTCCCTGTTCTAATGTGTTTTAAGCAAGAAGTATCTCGAGAAACAAAAATAGAAGGCTAATGGTGCTCCATGCATGGTTTGGGAATCCTTGTCTCCCCAAGAATCCCTATTATGTTAAATGATGTGTGGTTAAAGCTTTTACACATGCCTTCAAATAAAGTAATATTTGAATGCTTATCATATGTTACCTCATTTATTCCCTCCAAATACACATTGAAGCAGATGATTTTTGTATTACTCTTGGGGAAACAGGGACCCAGAGAGGTTAAGGAACTGGCTTGTAATCACATGGAAGAGTCATCATTCAATACTAAGTCTGACTGATCAACCCAAGAATGTCCTGCTCAATACAGTCCCTCTGCCCCATCACCACATTCTGACGGCATGTACCAGGCACATGTGACCAAGGACAAGGAAGGACCATCAGTTCACTGCGAGTTTTGCCTTGCCCTGGTCACTTCCTTTACTTAACTCGAGTTCCTTCTGAACCCAGTTGAAAGTTAGAACCCCATTTTCTGGGCAAGTGTAAAAACTCATATTGCTGCATAACAAATTATCACAAATTTAGCTTAAAACAACATCCATTTGTTAGCCCGATTCAGTGTATCAGACTGGCAAAACTTGACTGGGTTCACTGCTCGGGGTATCATCAGTCTGTAATCAAGGTGCCTGCCAGGCAGCACTTTCTTCTAGAGTCTTTCAGGTGAAGTTCATTCTTGTTGGAAAATTCAGTTCTTTTCAGAGGACTAATGTCCCCATTTCCTTACTGGCTGTCAGTACCAGGGGCTACTGTCAGTTCCTGAAGAGTCTTCTCAGGTCCTTTCCTTGTGGCCTCCACAGGAAATGTATAGAATGAATGTTTTCTTGCTTTCAGGCCAAAGCTTGTTTCTTTCCTCTTCTTCTACTAAATGGTGAAAATTCTGTTTGTAAAAGGCTTGTGTGACTCAGTTAGGGTCACCTGCATAATTTACCCTTTTAAAATTAAGCTGTACTATATGACATAACCTAATACCTGGAACAAATATCCCTTCTCTTCACAGTCTTAGAAATCAGAGCAGGAATCATAGACTCTGGTCTACCACAATAAGATAACATCGGAAGTTATTCTGATTTTTCAAAATGACAGATGCCACAGTGGATTGAGACTTGGGAATCTTAGTGAGGGGGCAGTGAGTGCACCATACATGTAGAAACGTAGGAAAAACGTGAGCTTTTGTAGCCAGAGGGTGGACTGTGACATACTGTGTTTTTCAAAGATAATCCACATTTTCTCCTTACGATGCTTGTCTTTGCTGTCAAATAAAACTCGGATCATGTTTCTAACTGCCCCCCCAAATCTTCATCTTCCTCCCATTGAGTCATGAAGTCCGTGTTTCCTCTTCTTATACCAGACTACTAGTCCGTGTTTCCTCTTCTTATACCAGTTGACTACTGCAACTAATAAACCACAGGGGAAGTGGCGCTACTAGACTTTGAGGGTAAAACATAAAAGCACCATGCATCTACCCTCTGCTCTTGGGACACAGCCACCATGCTGCAAGGAAGCCCACACTAGCCTATGCAGACGGCAGGAAGAGACCACACATATGTTTTCTGGTCCACATCCAAGTTGAGGTTTCAACCAACAGCCAACACCCACCAGCAGACATCTGAGTGAGGATGACTTGTAAATGAAGATGCCTCCAGATGATTTTAGTCCCAGCTTTTGAATCATCTGCAGTGTTAGTCTTCCCAAGTGAAAGCCCAGACATGTGGCATAAAGACCACCACCATTCCTCCTATTCCCAGTGTGAATTCCTTACCCATAGGATCCATCAATGGGGCATATGGTTCTTTATACCATGCTTTAGGGTATTTTGTTACATAGCAATCATAACTGGAACCCTGGAAATGTATAATAAATTTTATAGTTAAAACAACTGTATTTTGACCCTTTGTTTCATTTAAATAATTCTCTGGTGGTGCCCTCTCTGCAAAAGCTATGAATCATGAACATTATAAATACTATAGAAACTGTTGTTGAACCTTCAGATTTTCACCAAGTTAAACTGACACACATTTAACAATACACTTTGTTCCTATGGCTAAGTAATCATAAGGGCAAGATCATTTGAATAAATGATTGTAATTGCTATGACATCTTCAAGTTTTTACCTTACTGGTTATAACGTTCCTATATTTTTATTTGAATTGCTTGTAATTTGTGGTGGATTACTATGATACACTGATACAATTCTAATTTGGATACTACTGACAAGGTTAAATCATTGAGCTACAGAAATAGCCCTTTCCATCAAGAAAGAAAATAAGTGCCCCTATGGTTAGTTTAACTGTTGTCATCAGCAGAGGGCAGAAAACAAGAAGTTCGGGGCTCTGTAAAAGGCAAGCAAATGGAAAGACCTAGGGGAAGCTGATAAAAAGTTTGTGCTATAATGTTGGCTAGAGTGGGCAGAGAGAAGTCTGATAGTATCAAAGTGGGCACAAAAAGCATCTGAGACTACATCTACAATCCCAATGATAGGGAGCTCAATTGAATAGGAATTGTATACCAAGGCAATGGAGTCATTTGTTGGGTAGACTCTTAGGCAATGGATGGAAAGCTATTTAGTGATAAGAGTCCCAGATGCAAAGCTTCCAATCTGCCTTAAATGGGCCTTGTTCTTCTTAAAGCTGAAATTTAAAGACATTTCATGTAGTGATAAAGATCACTACATCATGGTTTAGTAGAAAAAGCAGTGGTAGAAAAGTAGTTGGTATATATTTCCTGACTAATTTTTCCATCATCAATTAATCTGCTTTATCTTGGATATTAAATTTGATATATTATACTAAAACACTTTGATAAACTGTCTATTATGTGAACTCTTTGAGAATTGTCAGAAAAGTTGTATTTATTGGTGACCATGTACTTTCATTCTTTTTTTTTTTTCTTTTTCTTTTTTGGTACTGGGGATTGAATTCAGGGGCACTCAACCACTGAGCCACATCCCCAGTCCTATTTTTTGTCTTTTATTTAGAGACAGGGTCTCACTGAGTTGCTAAGTGCCTCACTATTGCTGAGGTTGGCCCTGAACTCACAATTCTCCTGCCTCAGCCTCCCCAAGTTTTGGGATTACAGGTGTGAGCCACCTCGCCCAGGTTTCATGTACTTTTATTCTTAAATTATTTCATAGATATCCCAGTTGTCTTGGAAAAATAATTATATTACATTTATTTCTGGGGATAATATTACTGCTTTTTTCATTGGCAATTTGACCTTGGTTTGTTTTGAATTATGAGTGATCTTCAGCAAGCACTGTACATTTTTCTTGTCTACTGATTTTGAGATTAAAAACTTTCTTCAGGGACCGGCATGGGAGATCTGCAAGGTGATTAGAGAAGGCCATGTACCAATAGAGGAAGACCAGGTATCTTTTCTCTGACCTCAGGAGAATGAACAGTCTCCTTTTGACTACCATTTTCTATTTCCCTTTTAAGGTAGAATATAAAGGTGAGATGCAATCAAATAAAGTAAACATGCCCAAAACTCAAAACAAAGAAATCAACAAAATAAAAACGATGAAGCAGCAGTCACAGCATAAAGGTTTCAATTAGGCAAAACCTCTCAAACTGTCAATTAAAAAATTTACAAAAATAGAGGGAAAAGTCAACTCAAATCAGCCAACCAACCTCAAATGAACAGCAAGTTCCTAATGGCATGTGTCATTCTGCGAGAGAAGCAGGTTATCAGGAAGGCCTGGATAACTACTTTCTGCTCTTCAAGGTGGGTAGGGGAGCAGTCAGTTTCTATGCTCTCAGAGGAATACTCACTGTAGGACATAATTTCCTTCCCACATGTCCGTCAGCCCAGTGTCAGCCCCAAGACACTAAATTCCAACATTTTGATGGAATTCTTCTTCATGAACAAGTGATTCAATGTAGACATTTCCCCTAAGTTATATACTTGGTGTAGGGTATTGGGTATAGAACATCCCACCCCAAATCCCAACACCAAAGTGCAGCCTGTCTTAGAGGCAATTTCAAGATGTTAGGTACTTTTTCTTATCACTGTGTCACGTGAAGTCATCCTGTTACGTTTCCGTGCGTGCTTGCTCTCTACTTGAAGCCCGAGACTTACATCTACCCCATCTTGCAAATAAACTTCTTTGTCCTCTCCTACTCTCCCGCCTCCATCCCATTTTTGACTCTCATCCTTCAAAATCATAGAGCTACCCCTTTCATGGCCTCAATTTTGGTGCAGTCCCTTACATTCTAGAGGTTTTCAGTAGCAGAATTGTTGGGTCATAGAAAGCAGCAACAAGCTATAGGAAATGGAATCTGAAGCAGAAAGATAAACCCAGGTGAAGGGAGAAAGCATCATGAGAAAGGCTCTGACTGTGAGCGCAGGGGAACATTTGGTTAGAGGATTCAGAGAGAGTGAGACTGGAGGACAGAGGTGTGAAAAGGGGGACGAAGAGTTAACACTGCTGCCTCCCGCAGCCCCATCTAAATTCCCTTCTGAACTGAGCCTTCACATACTGCAAAACGCTGAAGCAGATGTATCTGTGGCTTAACATTAAAGGAAGTAATGCTTTTAAATGCAGATTAAATGCCAAATAAGGGTGGTAACACATTAGTGTTAAAATGCAAACTTCTGAGAGATAACACATCAGTGTGAATCAAGCTCAATTAAAATGCAAATTTCAATATCCAAACACCTGCTTTTTAGGAGAAAAGTGTGGGATATAACTAGGAAGCAAATGGGATGGAAAAGGAAAGACTGGTTCCAAGGGCGTGTGAGAGTGTACATACACTGTAGATTTTATATAGACATTTTTAGATTTATAAAAGACATCTTTAGATGTATATGTACATGTACATTTATTTATATGTCATTTACATATATTTACATGCTTATATATAAAGATGCCCTATATAAACTTAAAATTTTTACCTTAGTCTAAAGTCTAGAAAATGAACAAACAGAAACTAAATTGAATATATTGTGATTATACTGTTTTGTATCATTGTCATAAATTTATAGCTTCACACATCTAATCTTATAGAAACTTTGCTTATGTTCTCATAATATCATCCATGAATTCAGGGTGATGAAATGAAAGTCCAGATGGGTTAAGTAACTTGGCTATGATGGAGCAAGCAAGGAATCAGAACAGCACTGAGACTCAAGACATTTGATTTTAATTTAGTTCTTTTCATTCCACAAGGGCTGCTTCCTGTTTATTGTACCTGGCCCCAGACACTAAGGGACTGTGCACAGTGGCTTTTGCTGTCCTTCACTGATTAGTATACCATCAAATAAATTTCTTGTATTATCTTCTATATTATAAAAGTAACTACCGGACAAGTAATGGGACATTTTCATATGTGCTACCTTTTCTTTTTGAGAAAAATAATATCACATAGTGTACTGTGGTCTAGGGACGATAACTATATTATAAGGAAATATAAAGACATGTCAGAGCTTCTATATTTTTAAGGTTTTCACTGTTTATCCTTTAGGTTAGGACACTAGATTAGATATATATTTTTAAGCTAGCAAAATGTGATGTAGTCAATTATAAAGCAAATATAAATAATTTTAGCAGATAAGTTAAATAAAGCTCTACAATTTCATAATAGCAGCAAACATTTCCCCAGTGCTTATTCCATGCCAGCCACTGTTCTATATGCTGTCACCTGGATCAGTTATTATAATCCTTATAACATAGAAGCCAGGTGTTACTATTAATCTGGATTTTATCAAGAAAGAAATTGAGGTCAAGAAATGCTAAGTAACTTGTCTAGGAGTTGAAGTTTCAGAGCAGGATTAGAAAACAGGTGATCTGGCTCTGTAATCCAAGCTCTAAACTGTGATGCCAAACTGCTTTGCTAAGTGAGAATCCTAAAGGTTCTACAATTTAGGTAAAGTTTTCTCTGATTAGTAACAGTATGATTGCTTTGCTTTGCTCATATGCACCGTATTTCTTTCTGAAGTCATGGGCTTTCCTAGCTACCACTTGGTGTATTTAATTTTGACCACACTATTTTTTTCCCTATTGTTTTACATCTCTTATAGTCACGTGCTGGGCCTCTTTTTCAGTCCCAAAAGTACATGGGATTGAAATACACCCTCTTTCAAAGATCTATTTAATATATTTAATAAATGGATGAATAAATTAATGGATAAATTATCATATAGCAAAATGCTTATAAACCTTGCTTGACCTAATTTTATGGAAGAGGAGTTTTTGTTCAAAGCTTTCCCTGAAATGAACTCTTTCTGGAGGTCACATAGGAAAAGTACGGAATGTATCAAGAAAACTGAAGAAAGAATGAAATAGCAGAGTTGAGCAAGTTAGTTTTCCTAGTCTTTATTTTCTTACCTATAAAACAAAGGTTTGGACTATGATTACTTTGATCTCTCTGAGTTAAAAATTGTATAATATTATTATCCTACAGATTACAACAGCATTTCAGTGACCAATTTTTTAAAACTTTTAAAGTTTTTGTCAGTTGACAAGTTTCTGTCATTTGACTTTTGCTGGGCTCATGAGTACTGAGTCTTCTCCATCTCTCTTTGTCTGTGTATCTCCTTCTCCCTCTTGCTTTCAAAGACAAAAAATATTTCCCCAGTGGTACAGTTATTTCTCAAATTCTCTCACAGCTGAAATTATTTACCACACAAAACCCCCAAAACCAAGCAGTGACATATCTCTTGTAAAGTATTCACAAGCTATTCAACCAGCATTAAAAGTGGAAAATACGTCTTTGCCCATAAGGGGACGCTGGCAAAGATTAAATAGTCTTCTATGAAGTTCAGAGGGTGAAAGCCATATTACATCATTATCAAAGCTAGATATTTTCCTTCAAATAATGAGTAACAAGAGAGCCATCTTAGGTCATTGCCGTGCATGTGGAAATCTCTTGGATAACAATGGAAACTTTGAACGAAGAACTGAGCATAGAATGCTTCTTTTACTTATGTATTTATTTGATTTATTAAATCTGCCTGAGTGTCTGGAGACATGAACATAACTGTAAAAAATACTAATGCACATAAATCTCAGTCTCTTTCCCAACTTCACAGTTGGGATTCTCCATATCAATCAGACAAAAACCTGGATTCAACCCAGGATATTAATGAAAGTTGTATTCTCATTTTACAGTTCTAAACAGAATTACATTTGTTAACACATTTTCTCTCTGATCCCTGTCCAGAATGCCTCCGGTTTTCTAATGTTTATTTTGTTTTTCTAATTCCTTTTCTGCTTCCAAGGGTCGATTGTACTACAAAATGAAGAAGAGTTGATGGAAGCTTTTTTTCCCATCAAAACTTGAGCCTTAAATGCATTTTCCTTGGGAAAGTATGACCCAAGGCACTAAAGAGAACTAGAAGACAGAAACCAGCTGCAATTTTCTTTTGTAATATCTATCCAGATTATTATTATTGATAATATTGTTCTTAGATCTAGTGAAGCAGGGGGCATTAGCTACCCACAGAAATTAATTTATCCCTGTTCTTGAAGCAAGGTCTGACATTTCCAAGGCTCACTTAAGACAAGGGCTGGCTTCACGGACATGCAACCTATGAAGTCATATAGTCTCATAACTAGAAGGAGATCATGCTTGATTTACTGCTTTGCTACTAAGAGCTTGAAAGTCTTAATACTTTTTGAATAGGAAGCCCTGCATTTTCACTTTGCCTTGGCCCTATAACTCATGTAGCCATTCCTGTTTAGGCATATGATCTAATGAAGTAATTTCAGTTATGTCACAGATATCAATTTTATTTCTGCATCAGGGTGAGTTTAACAAGAAAAGCAATAGCATCTGCCATTCAATGATCTCCATATACCTTGAACTGTATAATAGACCTAGCTCTTCACATACAATATCTCTTTAAAACCTGAAGATACCATTTTTCTCACTTTTAAAGATAAGAAATCTCTTCCTCTGAGATGTTTAAGTAACTGACCTAAAGGTATAGAAGCAGTAAATACTGGAGACAGAACTTAGACCTGCCTTCAGCCACTTTCTGTGAGTGTTGGAGCACAGATTCATGAAGGACACTGTGCTGCATATCTAGCCTGCAGGAATTTCAGGAACACTTGAATGGGTATTGTCAACCAAAATCCACAATGTCATAGATGAATCCATTTAACCTGAGCGTGCTTTCCTAAAGGTGAGATGATTCCTTAAGCCAGATAAGACAAGATACTTTGGAGGTGATTTACATTGTTTATAAGCAAAGATAATACTTTATTAATGTTATCTTTGATAATGGAAATTAGGCCTGAATTTTTAAGATAGGTAACTTTGCTTACCTTTTCTCTCACTCCTCTTCAAAAATGTTTCCTTTCACCTTCTCCAGTTGCTTCAACACCATCAATTCTTTCAGGTCTCCCAGTAGGACACTGTGGACCTTCAAGTGTCTGGCCATCAGGAAATTTCTTTGTCAAATCTTTGACAAATTTTTTTGTCTTTTTCTTTACTCAGGATGATAATATCATTAACTGTTACCTGCTCTTACCAAATCATGAACTTTCTTGACATTCTTAAACTGCTTTCTTTTTTAAAACTTGTATAAATTTGTAGATCTAATATTTTCTGTAGTTTACTTACATCTTTAAAGTTGATTCTGTCTTCTGCCAAAACTGAACTTGCTTTGAGCTATCATTTTTAATGTTTAAAAACAAACAAAAAATCTAACTTATTATATTTTCCAAACTAATGAGAACCATTGATTGTTTATTTTATAAAAAGGAACTCACATATGAAGACAAGTGGCTGCAAAATCTCTTCTACAGTGGGTTGACTATGAAAAAGAAGGTAAATTTTAAAGGACTTATAATAGGCTGGTAAGGCTTATAGTCTCTATAGAAAGACTGTATGTTGTAGTGAATAGAAAAATTACAGTCACCAATTTTAAAAATAAGGAAGAATATACTTTTATATATGATCTTATTAAAAATCTCACATTAGCAAATAATTATTGGGAAAATGAGTGAGCTTTATAATTTTCTCTATTATTTATCTTCTGCTTATTAGTTTTGAGTATTCAGCAAATTGTTGGTAGACTATTGAATAAAGTGCATTTAAATTTTTCCTTTCTATTTAATTGCAGATTGTGGCTTAGAAATTTATCCACCCTGATCCTCAACACACACACACACACACACACACACACACACAAAGTTTGAGATCAGTTACACATGATATTTTTTTAGACTAGAGTCACATTCTTTTAGATTTTAATTTTACAGCAAAGTTGTTATTTTCCCACTGAAAGAACCATATAATAATTTTTGATTGTATAATTTGGGCCATTCTCCAAGGAAATACTAGTGTTCCCCTCCCCCACTTTTCTTTCAAGCAAAATCACATAGAGAATAGGGGCCACCTGATGCTGGCACAGTGTGGTGAGGCTCTGCTCAGAGCCTACACACTTCTTTCATCATCCCACACCTTCTTGGTTCATCTCCAATTTTTCACTCCTGAGAATATGGGATCTCAAGCTGCTGAAAGAGGCTTAACTTTTGGATTATGAAGTAAATGAAAAGTTCTAGCAAAGTTCAGGAGATGAAGGAAACATCCTTTGCTGAGCTTTGAAAAGCATAAAATAATAGAATGTAGGTGAGGATAGGGCCCAGGGTATCATCAGAGGCCCAACTATGGAATTGTGTGTTATACTCATCCTCATAACCAGGGCCTGGATGAGCCTAGATTAATGCAAGGTTTCTGGAAAACATGTTCTGTATGCCCTGCAGACTGATGTGGGGTTTTCAAATACAGATAACAGAATACAAGTTTATTTAATAATCATTATTAAAATAAAGAAATCATTTATGATTGTAAAGTTTGTCATCCATAAATAAATGGGCTATGTAAGAATGTACAAGTACACTTGTTTTTTCCTCATGTTAAGAATAGATTCTTTGTATATAATAGTATATGAGACAGGTGTGGGTAGAGGTAATTGTCCAGAGTGTGGACATGGGGGTCAATCTGCCAGGGAATGAATCCTCTATGTGAACTTGGACAAATTACTTTCCTCCATCATCTCCATTTCTTATCTATTGAATGATGATAATATCTGTCCAATAGAACCATAATGACAATTGTATGATTGTATAATTACAATCAAAATATTTAAATAAATTCCAATCACATGACACAAATAGTACAAGCTGTATTCTACATCATCAATTAGTTTTGTGACACCTACAGGTTGAATGAGTTTGAGATGCATTCTTTCTTTAGGATATTCAACTTAAAAAAGCTTGTGAAGCATTTCTCTTCCCTGTGCCTTCATTAACAGCACAGTTAATGTGCATTAAGTGTGCATACATGGAAATATTTTGCTATGATTTGGGACCTGAGTGGCAATTTCATCACAAGAATCAGCAGCAGCCACTTCGTTACTTTGAACTGCCACTTGATGGTTCTGTTCTGAACCCTTCTCTTCTTCAACTTCACAGCCACATTTTCAACCAGGCCTTTCTTCTTTCCCTCAAATCCCCAAAGGCTCACTGCTTGAATTCACTTCATGACAAGTCTGAGAC
Organism: Geosciurus inauris; assembly: GCA_004024805.1. Taxonomy (NCBI): domain Eukaryota; kingdom Metazoa; phylum Chordata; class Mammalia; order Rodentia; family Sciuridae; genus Geosciurus; species Geosciurus inauris. The sequence goes on from PVHX01003524.1 coordinate 53,462, forward strand.
TATGTCCTTGAAGAGCCAGAAAAATGGGTGCATACAATCTGAGGGTCACAGTCATAAAGAGAATGCTGATTTGTTCATAGAAGCCATTCAAAGGGTTCCAGAGCCTGTCCACAAAGGCTGTCACATTGTTACACCACATTAAACACAGGCCTGTGCAATATTGATGTGTTTCGTAACCTCAGAAATAACAAAACCTCAACTGCTTCCAGGCTTTTAATTTCCTTTTGTAACCATTGTTAACTGACTCTTCAATGCAAAATTAAATGCTAACCCTCAATCCCACTCACCCCACCAGTCCCTCCCCCTCATGCTCATTCCCCCTCTAACACTAGCTTTAAAAGAGTCTCTTAGCTTCATTTCTGAGGGAAGAACTCATTCTTCTTCCAGGCAGATTCTCCCAGCATGGTGTGGTCTGTCATGTGGTCAGCCTGCAGGCCAGGCCTACCAGAAGGCCCAGCCATGTCTGGAGCTGTTGGGGATCCTCAGCAGAGAGTATTTTGAGTTCCCTGAGTTGTTCAATGTATCAGTGTCTCTAGATGCACTTTGAGATAGTCAGGTGCCTCCTGTCAAGGAGAACCTAGCTGTGCCTTCCCTGGAACAGTCTATACTTCCCTCATCCCAAGGGAAGAATCAAAAGGAAAGCAGTATCCCCACCCCCCAAAGCAACAAATATTCTATAAACCAGATAGGAGAGTAAAACTATCTGCAAACCAAAGTACAGTTTCTTCAAATTCACCTTGATTTCTGTTCTTCTGCATCTTCTTCTCATTTGGCCAGTGTAGCCCTGTTTCATAGTGTTGTTACATCTTCCCCTGTGTATCCTCAACTCTCAATCATTTCCAAGATGACCAGAGAGACTTTCCTATCAAAGTGGCTTTCACTGTTTCTGACTTAGTCATTTCTGGATTTGCTTCATGTTAATGTTTGGTTAACCCACATCTCATGCTCTTGTTGGGGTGACTAGCTATTCAGAAAATCTGAACTGTGATAACATGTTGAGGACCATTGACTTAGGATCACTTTCTGAGGGGCATTTGCATTTTCCATCAGGAATTGTTGTAGATGACATATCGTGTTCTAAATTATAGAAGAATTCAGGAAAACTGAATGAAAGAAACTTTAGGATAAAATATGAAATATATCACACCAAAAAAAATGAGCTATCGACAAAGAGTGAGACATATATGTGACTCTAGACAAAAGATTGATACTGGGCATTTGGGAATGCTAAGGTGTGTTATGGGAAAAGACTATCAGCATTAGTTAAATTTTAAAATAAGATTTTATATTGCAAAAGTAGAAGTATTATCTTTTTGTATTATCACAGAAAATAAGTTTCTAAAATTTTCCTAGGGGATTTAATGTATCTCAAACTTAGATATTCCTATGTTCTCATCAAAAGGCAGGAGGATGCAAGTACATCAAAATCTTGAAGGAAATGGTATGAACTACTTATGTTGCCACATTGGAGATGGTGATGAATCACAGAATAGAGGGAGAATGCATGGGCTTTGGAAGCAGATAGGCTTTAACTACAATTCTTATTTACTAAGCTGAGTGATCTTGTATAGGCAACTTAATTTATTTGACTCTCTTCCCTTATCTGTAAAGCAGGGATGATTTCTTACCTATATCATAAGAGTACTGAAATATTGAATGTGAAGAGCCTAATGCAAAATTTTACCTATAACAAACAGTCAATAAATAGTAAATCTTATTGTCATATGTTCCCCCAAGACATTGCATTATTTTTTTTTTTAATATTTATTTTTTAGTTGTAGGTGGACACAATATCTTTTTTTATTTTTATGTAGTGCTGAGGATCGAACCCAGTGCCTCCCGCATGCTAGGCGAGCACGCTACCACTGCGCCATAACCCCAGCCCCCAGCATTATTGTTTAATGACACTGGGAAATTGCTAGGAGGGCCCTGAGCTACTCAAAAATTCTGATTTGCCTTTGAATCACTAAGCATGATTAAATGACAATTAATGCAGTTATTTTATACTATTTAAAAAGTCATCTTTTAACTATCATTGTACTTAGCATGGTGTTTGTAGTTTAATGTTCAGCAAATATTTACTAAGCTGATAAATTTGACAATTAGAAATATCCATGTGGGGTACAGAATTACTGTTGATTTGGTCAGAACACCCTCAAGCACTAAGCCAACGTGGTATTCTTGAGTGTCAGCAGTAAAAGTTATGTGGGGACATCAGGTTTTTATTTTCAGTGGAGAAATACATTTGCATGCGTGTGTATGTGTAAAACTAAAATGTTCTGGCATAAAGCAAATATCCAAGGGGCAAACTATGGGGAGGTTATTTATTTATTACAAGTTATGGATGAGTTCTCAGGGCTCCCTCATAGCTTAACCATGTGTGAGAGCCATGAAACAAAAGGGTCTTAACAAATATGTGGAAATAACAGACCTCATCCTGATCAGCTTGCAAGGTAGACATCCAGCCTTTTAAATAGCCCTGTTGGGGGCAAGAAGGTGGATTCTGGAAAGCCTGTGTCTTCAGTTATGGCAGAGAATCGTGGGGCTGACCCTCATATTTGAATATTAAATTAGCAAAGGCAGAATCTACACAATACCAATGGTATTAGTCATGTCTGCTGGGGCATCCAATACCAGATGTCACTTTTCTGATCTTTCAGGCTCAGCCTTCACTGTTTTTGGCACGTCCGAGTTCGCATCTGAGTACAATTTAAGTTGTAACAATGCAATCAGCATGCCTATTTTTTCTTTCTTTTTTTCCTTCTTTCTTCCTTGCTCCCCCCCGCCCCCCGCCGCTATTTTGGGAGCTGAAGCTATGAAGTTCCACTGCCTATTAATCTGAGAAGTTAGAGATGATTTTCCTTAGCTCCCTTCCCCCTCTTTTCAGGCAATCAGAGAGCCTGCTCTCTGCTGCCTTACGAACATTCATTTGTAAGATTTACGGCTACCTTGCAAATAACCATTCTCCAATGGAAAGTAATAATTTATGTTGGGTGAGTAGAAAAGAGTTCTGATCCCACTCATTTTCCCACCTGTGCACCTCCTGGGAGGGAGACACTGGTCAAAAAAATGAATGTGTGCTGGTGAACTGTTTGTACTTACTTTCAAGGTTGACTTGAAGTATGATGGTTGGGAATTCACCCATCTGCTTTACCTCTTAAATTGCATCTAATTTGCAAGTAGTAAAGGAGCTTAAATCCAGGCCTACATCATACTTTTTAATCATTAAACAATAAGACCGAAGGGAATGTTATCGAGTCCAGGAGTTTTCAAAACTTAATTGTGGACTGTGCTCTAAAAGACCCCTAGGCAATTCTCACATGTAATTGGTTCTAATGTGATTCTGTGTGTGTTTGTGTGTATGTGCATGCACACGCTCATGTTCACAGACACATAATACATTTTATATATTTGCTTGAATGGCATCTCTTCTTTTGAATTTGGAGCTTTCTGAGTACAGGCACATGGTTTTGCATCATTGCTTGGTACTATACTGAGCACGTATTCCTGTCAAAATGATAGCTCTGTTGAATTTTGCTAACATTACCTGTATGTGATTTTATATGTGTACTTCTACAACCCTTGTTCAAAAATCATTTCTATTGCCAAATTCCAGTTTCCTCTTTGAAGAGTGTTTTTCTATTTCCCTCGCTAGGTATCTTAAACGTTCCAGATTAAATACACAATATTCACCAATTCTGTCCCCAGATGATATTGGTCAAAGAGTCTGAGGGATCCCCTTAGAAACTACTGAGGGGATGAGTAGGAGCATCACCAAGTGGCACATTCTTCCCCATTAGGCCATTTTCCTAAAACCAGTTTTGGTTTTTGTATGCCAGACACACTGGGTTGCTTCTTTAGATTTTATCTAGAAAAGGCTTTTCAGCTACAGTAAATAATATCGTTTTTAGGAAAGAGTAAAATACCAAAAAAAATATAATTTCAGCCTCTATTGATATGTCAAAGATAATTGTCAAGGTAATTGGGGGCAAAAGGACATGACTGTGAAAACACTAGCATTTCTGTCTTTCCTTTGTCACCTAGTTGCCCTACTGAACTCCTGACACTTTCAATTTCTGACACAAGCTTCACCCACTATCCTTTGCAAAGTACTTGAGTGCCATTATTCCTCCCTGGGTTTTCCATCAGTCTTCTCTCAGAAATCGTGCCAATCTATAGTTATTCCACTCTGGATCTTCCTTTCCATCTGAAAGGTTCTAGACACACATGTCTGTTTCAGTTGCTCCTCTAATCTGACCATCCATTCTACTTCAGAGTCTGCTCTTTGAAAACTCCTCATGTCATTGTCTCAGCAAGACACAAAGGGCACTTTCAAATTGGAAAATAGTCCTGTCCTTATTAAACAGGACTATTTATGAAAGTGAATGCAGGGTACAGGAAACTATAAGAGAGCATAGCACCTGGAATTAGAAGCAGCAGGGTGCTGTTACTAGGATGGGGTGAGGATCTTCCTTTCTGTGGGACTGAGAGGACAATGTGGAGAGGTCTGTCTGACAGGAACTCTGATATCTGGGAAACTCACAGAGCCTATGGCAAGTAGGCAGGAAGGCAGCCAAGGGAATAAATAACCCAACTTCCCTCCATTAGCTGAACTCAACATAAGCCAAAGGACAAAAGAACAAAGCAGAGTAGGAAAAGTCAAGAAAGGGTAGGTGGGAGCAAATTAAAGCTAACACACTTCTTCAATATTTCTCACTTCTTCAAATGGTTTTAATGGGATTCTGCTTTCAGTTAGGATGTAGATAGATACCAATACAATAAGAAATCACTGAATAAGCCAAACATCCCTACTAATGAGGAGTTCCAGATACCAAGAAATCTAAAACTACTCAAGTTTTAGTAAAAACATCGGGAAGATAAGTGAACAAAAATTAGAGAATTGCTCAGGTAGGAAGCATTTGAGAAGCAAGGTGTTCTTCACAAATAGGAAATCAGACCAGCTTCTCCCAAATCCTGGGACTGGCATATTGGGTTTTGAATCTGGAGAAACTCCAAATGCATGATCCCTCTACCAAGGAACAAGCTTTCAGATTTGTGCTCTCGGTGATTTTTCAGTCTCTCAAACCTATAGTTTTAATCTTGTGATCTGGAAATTTTGTAGTCTCACAGTTTCATAGCCTGACATGACTCTGGAGAGTCAAGCTCTCAAGAACTTAAGTCCCATAGTCTTGCAAACTCATGATGTTTTGCATTTTATATTTAGTAATCTTGAAATCTCTAAAGATATAGTTGTCTAGCAGCCCTATCTAGGAGGTCAAGAAATCTCTAACAAAATCTAGTCTCTGTACAGTCTGGGGGTGGGAGGCCTGAAATCACTTTTAAAGTATCTAATGCTAGAGCGGAAAATGGAATTTAGCTGAATCTTTAACCAGAGCCCCACCTTATTTAATATCTAATAAGATCAACACCATCCTGTTCAGTGGCTGTGTAAAAGGTTGGAGCTGGAATAAAAAGTAAAAAGACAGCAGATTTCACTTGTGCTGCTTGAATTCTAAGGCTGAGATTTAGGGATTATAGCCACAACGTAGCTAATTTCATGATTAGATCAAACCAATCATCCTTTCTACTATATCCAGTAAAGAAGACGGTGTTCCTTATTGAGAAGATATATATTATATAATATTATAATATGTATACTCAGTGTATAATATCTTTTAAAAATTTGTTATAATACCTATAGTAGCAGATGTAGACAGGATATCCAACATAGAATAAAATTATAAAACTTGTGAAGTAGTTGGAAAATGTGATTTATGGTCAAGAGAAAAATCAGTAGAGTCTCCAAATCCTCTAAACATTGAAATAATCAAAAACTCATATAAATTAGGCATAAAATCTCACAATCCGTCAGAAAAGAAGTCATATTACACAAGAGATAAGTGATAAAAATAATCACTGTCTTCTTATCAGATGCAATAGATGCCAGACAAAAATGAAACAGTGGCTTAAAAAGACAAAAAAAGAAAACTGTCAATTATATATTTAGTGAAAATGTTTCTCAGAAATTAAAGGAAATGGCTGGGTGCAGTGGCTCATTCTATAATCCTAGTGGCTTGGGAGGTGGAGGCGAGGAAGATCGTGAGTTCAAAGCCAGCCTCAGCAAAAATGAGCTGCTAAGCAACTCAGTGAGACCCTGTCTTTACATAAAATACACAATAGGGCTGGGGATGTGGCTCAGTGGTCAAGTGCCCTTGAGTTCAATCCTCGATACCCGCCCCTGCCCTTAAAAAAAAGAAAAAGAAAGTAAATTAAAAGCAATTTTAGATCAACAAAAGCTTAGAGACTTTGTTGCCAGCAGACTTGTGCACATTCAGGAGAATTCTCAGGTCAAAGGAAGCACTACCACAGGGAAATTAGGGTGTTTAAGAAGCAATGAAGACCACTGGAAAAAGTAATGTAAGAATAAACATACACATACATATATTTATTTATTTACTTTAAAAAGCCAACTGACTACTTAAAGTAAAATAATAATAATAATATATTGTGGAGTTTATAATACATGAAGAAGTAAATGCATAATAGAACAAAACATCAGGAAGGCAAGTAAATAGAGTAGTAAAATACATTAAATAAATTAATGTAGCTTCAATTTAGTGTAAACTGTGATAAAATAGGATCACATTATAATTTTCAGAGTTCAGGTAGTATAACTTAAAATGAAAAAGAAGAGATAGAATTAAATACTAGAAAGACAGTGCAAAATAAGATAGAAAAAAAAAGACACAAATGACAGAGAGCACAAACAGAAAACAAATGGAAATACAGAAGGATTTGCTGCACATTCAATGTAAATAGATTAAACATTCCAATTAAAAGACTGAAGTTGTCAGACTAGTTAAAGAAGAAAAACCAAGACAAAGAAGTAAAGGGTTGGAAATGCAGTTATCTTAATAAGCAAGTTAAAATATTAAAAGCAGGCAAAGCAGTCTCAAGAGAATTTTAAGAGATAAAGAGGTTCATTTTTAACTATAAAGTATATTAGAAAGATAACTTCTTTTTAAACCTATAAATGAAATATATCACAATAATTTTATAATTCTAAAAATAGAACTTAAAAAAACATGAAGAAAAAAATGGAACTAAATGGGAAAACAGATATAGAGGTTTCACCAAAGACTTTCAAAAATAAATGAGGACATTAAAAATCAGTATAGGGGGCTGGGATTGTAGCTCAGCGGTAGAGCGCTTGCCTCACATGCATGAGGCCCTGGGTTCGATCCTCAGCACCACATACAGAGCAATAAAATAAAGACATTGTGTCCATCTATAACTAAAAAAAAAAAAAAAAAAAAAAAAAAAAAAAAAAAAAAAAAAAAAAAAAAAAAAAAAAATCAGTATAGGTATAGATTTGAACAGCAGAATAAAGCAACTTGACCAATAATAAGATAATTCATTGACAATCAATAGTAATATAAGACTCAAATATTTGGAAATTAAACAGCACATTTATAAATAATTCATGGATCAAAGAATAAATCCAGAGGAAATTAGAAAATATTTTGAATGGAATGGTAATTAAAACAGTACACCGGAATTTGTGGGATGGAGTTGAGAGTCTTTAGAAGAAAATTATATCATTAACTGCTTATATTAGGTAAGAAGTATGAATTAAATCAGTGAACTACACTTTTACTTTAGGAAATTGAAATGAGAAAAAATAAAAAGAAATCCTAGTTAATTAAGAAAAATAAGAAAGGGCACAAATTAGAAATATCAGTAATTAAAATATGTACACCACAACAGATTCTACATACATTAAAAACACATATAATATTTTTATCAAAGTTATGCTAATAAATACATAACTCAGAAAAATGGACAATTATTTTAAAACAACTTATAAAAGCTATTCATAAAAAATAGAAAATTCAAATGAACTACTAAAATCTACTTAAAATCTATTAAAGTCATTGAATTCATAATTAAAAGTCTCCTCAATAAGAAATCCCCCAACTTAAATTCACTGACAAAATCTGTCAAACATTTTTTTTTATTGTGGTAAAATATGCATGACATAAACTTCACCATTTTAACCAGTTTTAAGTACATAGTTCAGTAGACTAAAGAACATTCACATTGTTGTGAGTCCATCACTACCAATAGTCTACAAAACTTTTTCATCTTCTCAAACAGAAACTCCAACAGTGAATGATAATTTTACACTGCTTCTTACCCCCAGCCATGGGCAACCACCATTTTGGATGCTTCATATAGATAAAACAATACAGTATTTGTCCTTTTATGACTGGTTAACTTCATGTTTCCATGGTTGATCTATGTTATAGCACATTGTTTCCATGGTTGACCTACGTTATAGCATGTGTCAGAACATCCTTCCTTTTTAAGATGGAATAATATGCCAGATTTTGTTTGCCGTTGATCTATTGATGGACTCTTGGGTTGCTTCTCCCTTTTAGATATTGTGAATATTGCCACTATGAACACAGATGTACAAATATTCTTTTGAATATGTATCCTAAAGTGGAGTTTGGGGATCATATGGTAATTCTATTTTTAATTCATTAAGAAACAGTAATAGTGTATTACAGTGACTACATCATTCTACATTCTGACAAGCAGTGCGCAAGTGTTCCTTGACAATACTTGTTATTGTATTTTTTATGAAAAACCATCTTAATGGGTTTGAAATGGTATTTCATTGTGTTTTGATTTGCATTTCTTGAATAATTAATGATGAGGTGCATATTTTCTATACTTATTGGCTATTTGTATGACTTATTTGAAGAAATGCCTTTTTAAGTCCTTCATCAATTTTTTTAAATATTTATTTATTTTTTAGTTGTAGGCAGACAGAATATCTTTATTTTATTTTTATGTGGTGCTGAGGATCGAACCCAGTGCCTCCCGCGTGCTAGGCGAGCACGCTACCACTGCGCCATAACCCCAGCCCCCTTCATCAATTTTTAATTAGGTTGGTTTGTTGCTACTGAGTTGGAGGAATTCCTTATATTTTAGATGTTGACCCTTTCCAGTTACATGGTTTGCAAATATTTTCTACAATTCTGTAAATTGTCTTTCATTTGTTGATTGTTTCTTCTGCTGTGCAGAAGTTTTTATTTTTTAATTTAGTACAATCCCACTTATCTACTTTGCTTTTGTTGCTTATGCTTTTGATGTTATATACAAGGAACTATTTTTAAGGCAATGTCAAAAACTTTTCTTCTAGGAGTTTTACACTTTTAGGTCTTAGATACATCTTTAATCTGTTTCAACTTGGGTTTGTACATGGTGTAAGGCCTGAGTCCAATTTTGTTCTTTTGCATGTGGATATTCAGTGTCACTAGCACAATTAAAGGCTATATCATCGTCTTCTTTTTCCATGAATCCAGGTTTGCTAATTTTCTTTGTAAGATTTTTAAATCTTTCTTCACATAGAGGGCATCAGTTTTCCAACATAAAATACTCTCTCCTGGGGTGATGAGTGTTTTCCATATTTCCCAGAGACATGCCTGAAAACACAGTTTTGCAGACTTTGTTACACTGATTTTAATTAGTTATATAATTTAAGATTCATTTTCTTAAAAGAGGTATTGCCCGATGAGTTGTTTAACTAAAAATAGCACACTAACACATTTTTTCCTGAGTAAGTCTAGCAAACATTTTTTCTTTACTGTTTTTATAATGACGAGCCATTACGGTAGAGATTCACTACTCAGCAAGACTCTTGTTAGATGCAGAATTTCAATTTGTAATCAGCCTCAGTCCATTTCCCTTTTTTTCCAGGCAAAATTGCTGTAAGTCATTCCAGATTGATTCAATCTATATCCTATTTTAAAGCATTCACAAAAAAACAAAATTTCCATCTACTCTTTCCTAACATTTAGTATTATAGCCTCTGCAGCTCTTATTTCATAAAAACTGTTCTTCACAGTAAGTCAAATCCTCTATGCAGAGAATTTAATCAAGTAGGCAAGCAAGGCAAGGTAGTCACTGTGCACAACTACCACTTGGTACTGGTAATCAGCAGGCAGCCAAGATGATCAATAGCCAGTTGACAGAATAGAAGTGCTATGGATTGGATGAGTGGTCCCCAAAGGTGTGTGTATTAAAGGCTTAGGTCTCAGGGTGGTGCTACTGGGAGGTCCAGACCTCTAGGAAATGGGGCCTCATAGGAGGTGTGTAGGTTATTGGGGTTGGGCCCTTGAATGGGACTGTGGGACTCTGCTGTCTTCATTTCTCTCTTCCTACTTTCTGGCTCACAGTGTAAGCAGTTTGCTCTGCCACTACTGCCATAATGTGCTGCCCTTACTAGAGGTCTAAAGCATGGGGCTACCCAATCTTGGACTGGAACCTCCAGAACCACGAGCTAAAATTACCCTTTTCTATTCATGAGTTAATTGCCTCAGGTATTCCATTTTAGTATTAGTCAGTAACGAGGCTAACTAATATAAGAAGGGAGAACTCAAAGACTTCAAAGAAAGAAAACAATTTTATTTGTTAGAGCATGTTTGTTTACACCAAGGTAACCAACAATCCAAAAATATCAATAAATTACATCAATAAGGGTTTATTTCTCATTTGTGCTACATTTCTATGAAAGGTTAGTGGGAATTAGGATATATTAACTCTGACCTAAGTCATCCTTACTTAGGAATCCAGATAAATAGTGCTGTAATATTTGAACAATCACTGTCACTTTCAATTACATTTCACTGGAAAAGTCACAAGTCATGATAGAGGTCAGGAAAGTCCAAGTCTCTCAAGATAAAGGAAGAATGGATATTATGAACTGTAGGATTGTTGACCTTATTGATATTTAGTGGAGAAAGGTCAGTATCTTCAAAGTACAGTATATATCTGCAAATAGCAAAGTTTTAAGTCTTCATGAAGCAAATGGGCTGAAGGACAGATCCAGAGCTCCAATATCAAGAGATGAGACCAATAAAAACACAAGAAACTAGAGGACTGGACAGAAACTTGGAAATGGACAAAATTACATCTCTAGCCTCGTAAACTGGCAATGAGAACAAGTGTTATTTGGGTTCTTACCAGTAGGAATTAGGTATTTAACATGAGAACATCAATGAGAAAAGTGTGAATCTTGAAACATCTTTAGAGGCAGAAGGCCAGCCCCATGTCCTCAAGAAACCTTCAAAGGAGGTTGGATGTAGAGTAGTTCCTTTAGGTGGAAATTGCACTTTCTAAAATTTTTTTGTGCTTCAGACCTGTATTTTATAGATAAAGAGATACTAAACCATTAAATGTTGGGAGTCTAAAAATGAGTATGGAAACCATAGAAAAAAGAGGCTGAGGTAATTCTGGGTTTGATATATAGTCTCTGATGCCCAATGTTTTATAGTTTACTTGGCTGAGGAAAAGAGGGTAAGTGCATATGTAAAAAAAAAAAAATAAATAGGATCCTAAACTGTGTACAAATGTTCTAGCATAGATAGATGGAAAGGAAACTTCCATTGAAAGCTTTATAGACAATGGAGGCCCAGTGGAATTTTCTCAACTGGGGAAGCTTCCCATTGCTATGTGTTCTACTACATGTAGTCCACTAAAAAGACTTTCTCTAGCTTCCAGCAGCATAAGTAACCTTATAAGAGTGTGGCTTCAGAAACAATAGGGGCACATGCTGATGTCCTTAATGTCATACTGGGGAAATGACCTAAACCTGAAAAATCCTTTGTCAAGGGGATCATGATTAATACCTGAGATATGAGAAGACTTTCTGACTCCTTCAGGGAAGTACATTTTCCGGCTTTAGCTTATAGAAAGTAGATAAGAAATTCTCAACACTATAATCTACTTCTATGGCTTGAAATCTAGTCTATCTTAGACTCCTCTTCCAGAACATCAACTGCATGCTGAGCATCTTTACATCCATAACCTAAAGACACTTCAAACCAACTTGTTCCAAAAGATTTAACATATTTCCTTTAAAACCTATTCCTTTGCCTGCTTGCCTTGATAGAGTAATGCAATTTCCTAAAGCAGAAACCTTTTACTCTTCCTTGCCTCCTCCTTCTAAATACCGCAATCCTGTCACTCATCAAGTGCTAATAACTCTAGCTCCATAATAGCTTTCAAATCTGCTTCCTCTCTCCATTCCTACTGCTTTAGGCCCTTAACATTTCGTACCAAAACTATGTTGCCCTTGTTCCCCACCTCCATTCTCTTCCCAGCACCTTCTCCTGTTATTCATATTTCAACCAGAGGCTTCTTCCTAGGATGTAAAACTGTCTTGCTAATCCTCTTTTAAGGAGCTGTTGCTCCAAGGATAAACTCCAGGCTGCTTAGCTGGACCTCCTGACCTGGCTTCTACTAGTTTCTTTTGCCTTTATTTCTCAGCCTAGGATCCCAGCACTCTGCTTTCCAGAGGCAGGGAACAACCATCACCCTCACAAATGCAGCCTGGGTCTTTGCTCTGGGCTCTTACACATTCCCTTTGCCTCCACAAGGTGCCTCATCAGTGCTGTGGCTCAGGAAGGCAGCTACTGTGTTTCCTTAAGTTGTGGTGAAACCATCTATTTCTATGGTTATGAGATTCCATTTTCATGTATGGTTTTGGCCTGTGTTGATCTGAATAATTCAGTTATTCAGTGTTAGACTCAAAAGGGTACACATTGGGTTTTCACAATGCTGTCAGTTTTCTCTAGACTAAAATAAAAGAGGAGATGCAAGGCAAATTTTAAGTTTATCTCTAGCTTTTACTCCAAAATTCTTTTTATCATAAGGACAAATAGTCTTAAAATATAAAGAAGGCAGATTCCATTTTTGTTAAAAATGTGATGAGATTTAACTGCACACAAACCCTATTAACTAGAATATGTTGTTTAAATTTCTTTCAAATCCATTTGATAGATCAATTTTGCTCAACTATTACCTAAAAAAAAAAGACCCAGCCAACTGTTCTACAAATGCCAATCGAAAGAGAAATTAGGTGAACTAATGTTGATAGATCCATATAGGTTCATCACCATTGCCAGAAATTCAGCCCAAGTCTCTTTCTTGATAATGGACGGGTAAAAATGACATATGTGAAAAAAAATGATTATTTTTATTCAAACAAGCTCAAAGGCTAGTGATATTACCAAAAAAAGATGCATATATTGTGGACTTAATTTAACATAAACACTGAAATACTTAGCTTTAAATAAAGTACATTTAATCATTTTCTTATTAAGTATATTAGTTATTAAAAACATCATTGAGTTTGAAAATACCACTTCTAGGTTTTGTTATATTGTGCATAATTAACAAATGTTCCTTAATTGCAAAAGGAAGGTCAGAGAGACATGATTAGCATATTAAGAACACACGATTTTTCTACTTCATCTGCTGCAGGATGAATATTTTATCTGTGGTAGTAGAGAGTTATGTTCAACTCTATAATCAATATTTAATACTAGAATTAAGCTTCATTGTTTAAATTCTAGAGTAAATATTAGACTATCAGACCTACAGTTTAATTAATCTTAGGATCAATTGAAGAAGTAGCAATGATTTTACCAGCAGAACATTGTAGTTCTAGGAGTCAGGAATGAAAAAAAAATGAAACATGAGCAATTAGCTGCGTTTATAATTTAATACATTTAGGTATGGCAAATGGCACTTGCTTCCTTCACTCACTTACCTTTAGTTCAGGTTTAGATTGTTATGGGGCAGGACGGCAGGTTGAGGTGCGAGCTTGAGGAAGTGACCGCAACCAGGAAATTAACTCTGAACTGATCGGCAAAGCTCAGCAATCAATCCCAGAACACAGGCAGGTTCATGCAGGCGTCAAACTCAGAACACCTTCAATAGATCCTCTAATCAGGGTTTTATGTGGTCAGATGGCAGCATAAAATTCAAGATTCAAGTTTCAAATTCCAATTATAACATTAAATACAATGATATTTTGGAAAACAACTGGCACATAATCTTTGCTGTGCACAAGCATAATTCACAGTACTGAATAAATCAACCCTCAGGCCAGTATACATTAGAGCAGTGATTCTAGTTCTGAAATCTAAGCACAGGCTCAGGATTCATGGGCTGATATTGTCAGTGACTGAATCCCAAAGGAAAGAACTTCTTCCCCTGAGAAAGAGGATGATTCACAGCCAGGCAGCTAGAGTCTGTATCCTGTAGGGGCTCTTTAACCAGCCAGTATGCATCTCTAAATGACTAAAAAAGAAAAACCTGATAATTCTCAAAGTTTAGGTGTCCTGGAAATATTTAACTCACTTTGATGTTTGGTCTTCATCTACTCCTGTTAAATGTAGAACGACATCCATATATCATAATTAATTAACAGTTGCTGAGTGCAGCCTCTAATGGTATAAGGGACCATGTTTTTGTAGGAAAGAAATGTAATATCCTGCTCATGACAGCTTATATCATAATATAAGACTCAACTGTTGCATTTTGCTTACAAATATTTTGATTGCAGCTATTTGAATCCAACAAACGATAATGAGGTACTCTTAGCCTCTGGGCAAAACTGACACCAAAATTAATTTGCACTAGTCAGCTGAAGGCACAAAATGTTTCTGGGGAAAATTCTGCTGTGCTACACAAACATGCAGGTCGTACTGACAGGTCCTTGGAAATCCTGTGCAAAAACTTCCTATACAAGTGAGGGGAGTGGTACTGATAACACTGCTGGAATGGAGGAAAGTTTCCTATTTGACATAATAATCTAAAATGTTTCTAGACACTAATTTCTTCCCTGAAGGTCAATATTTCCATTTTTGCAACTTCTAGCTAAGAACATTGGCAAATCATGCAAAAACAGGGAGGGGGTCTTTTTAAAGGAAATATGTAGAAAGAGACCATTCGGAATTAATTCTAAATTACATTTTGATGGTTAGCACATGACCTCCCACAGTCATGAGAACTAGAGGCGAAGGTGACTTTCTCTCAGTAAATGGGATAGGGAAGTTTTTTTCTTTTCTTCCTGAAGAGTCAGGATTATGTGACCTTATAAATTGGTCTCATTACAGAGCTACTGACAGACAGACATATTGGTTGCTGCCAGTAGGCATATGGGCTGAAATTTGGAGGAGGAGGAGGGAGAACAGATGGAGTGGGGAGATGGAGAGATGGACGGGCCCCTCACACAGAGACCAGCTGGTAGGGAGCAGGTCATGTCTGTTACTGCTAAGCTGAGAAAGATAAGAGTATCAGCAGTGGAAAAGGTGACATCCATCAATCAGCTTCTTCATTATGGCAAGAATGAGCCTTGTGGTCTGAGGGTGGAAGAAGGGGCCGGCCACCCCACACCCCACAGGTGGCAGCTCTGAAGGGGGCTTATCTTTCACATTGCCAGAAGGAAAAAGAATGTACCCTTGATGAGTTACTTCTAGTTGTTGTGGGTCCTTGAGAGAAAATGCAGTTGATGACTTGGTATCTTGAAGTTTATGTTAAAGCATTTGTATTTTGAGTAAAAGATTACATGAATGTCATACTTAGTAATGTAAGAAAGCAATGTTAAAAGTTTTAACAACATTAAAATTTAACCTATGGGCCTTTTTGGTGATGGCCAAGGCAAATGTAGTGGGGGCAGGGCTGCTGGCTAAGGCCTCTGAAATGTAAGCTCCCTGAGAATGATGACTTGTTGGTCTTGCTCATCTCTAAAAGCCAAGTGTCCAAGATAGAGGTGTGGAACAAGTCAAAATGGTAGAGAATGTCTCACAATGATTTTAACTTCCTAGAAAATACATTTTCTGACTCTTCCCTGATATTATTCACACTTGGCCAACTGTTGGTTACTACTGTTTGAAACATCTGGAGTTATAAAGACCGCTAAGTTAAGGAGCAGTAGCAAATGGAACATTTGACCTGGAAGTAGTTAACGGCCACACTCAGGTAGTGAAGAGTTGCACTGAAGTCTCACATTCTAGTGAGAACATGGTGAGATTTGGGTAAAGAAATATTTCTTTTATTCTAGGGAGTATATCTTTACATCATGCACAATGTAGAGAAATGAGTGGCTCTACTTCCGGATCCTTAGGGCAGAACATAATCTTACTTATTTTGGTTCTCAGTACAATGTCTTGAAAACAGTGATGCTTAATTAATGTTAAAACACAGAATTTAGCTAGGCACAGTCACACACACTTATAATCCCAGCTCCTCTGGAGCCTGAGGTAGGAAGATGGCAAGCTCTTGGCCAACCTTGGTAATTTAGAAAGACTTTCTCAAAATAAAAACAAAAAAAGGGCTGTCAGTGTGGCTTAGTAGTAAACCAATGAGTTTAAGTGTCATTGATTTGTAGATACATTTGAAGTTTACTGACCTGATCATATGTGAAATATCAAAGATTTTATGTATATTTCCTTCTGATTGGAGATTAAATAACATATATCACCCATAATATTTATACACAATTTTTCAAAGTGTCTGAGCAAATTAATTTTTAACATGTATATTATTTTAAAAATGTTTTCTATTAAAGGTTCTAGTATTACTGACATAAGACAATTAACTTAGTTTGCATATCCTAACAGGTAAGTCCATTTATAAAAACAGAACAGATTTTGAACAATTAGAAGTTTGTTAAATTAATAATGTACCTCTGTTTTAACAACTGACCTGTGTGTGTAAGATTTACTTCAATGATCTTCCTGGATGCTCAAGAAGAACACATTGCTGAACTCATAACTGGTTTAGATGGAGGTTTCCTAGTTGTTTTGGTTTGAATGTGATTTCAGCATATTCCTCATCAGTTCATGTGCTGGACTGTCCATTCCCAATGTGGTGATGTTGAGATGGTAGAAACTTGCAAGATGGTTAGGTTATTGAAGCTGCCACCCTTGGAAGGGATTAATATAGTTCTCACAAGAGCCTGGTTAGTTGCCTTGAGAGTGAGTTGTTAAAAAACGAGCAAGCCTGGTCCCTGAATCTCTCTGGCTTCCTATCTCCTTATGTGATCTCTCTTTCTCTCTCTCTCAAATATGCTCTCACCATGATGCCATCCACCATTTTATTATGCAGCCAAGGGAACCCTCAGAGAAGCTGAACACATGAGATTACCTGATCTTCCACCTTCAGCCTCCAAAACTGTGAGTTACATAAACTTCTTTTCCTTATAAAATTTCCAGCCTTGAGTATTTTGTTATAGCTACAGAAACTAACCAATATGCTAATTTACAATGATGATTTTGAACAAATAAATCTTAGATTGAAGTGAGATCACTGCTAAACATGTCAGGGAAGGATACAAAGTGATGAAATATTTGGGTTCCAAATCTGGTCATATAGACTTAGGTGAGCTAATTAATATATAATTTCTTTTCTTGTGAGTCTGTGTTGACATTAAAATATATAATACATGCAAAGCACTTACTATGGTGTCTGGAACACAATAAGCACTCAGATTTATTTCCACTGTCACTGTTAGCTTTGCTAACATTATAATTAGGCTCCTAAATACTCCATGGATATTTAGCACTATTGTGTTATTACTCTCTCTCTAAACTACTTTTGAAGGAAATCTAGAAATTGAGTCTTTTTTCTTTCTTCTCTTCTTCCTTAATTTCTCTCTCTCTCCTTCCTTCTCCCTTCTCCTTTCCTTTACATGTCTTTATAGTCAAGGTTTTAAAATTTTACCATATGCAAATTCTCTGCAGTTAGGACATTTAAAAATAAAATATTGCAGGCTTACTGTATGTAAACAGAACATTTTCTACTGACTGGATTATACCATAAAAGGGAAAATACTTTATAAGGGAAAATGCCCCATATTAATATAATTTGTCTCTTATAAACTGTAGATAAAAATTTGAATCCCTAAAAGTGTTTTTTCACTAGGTAACATTAATGACTTATTGTAAGTCTGCCTTCTTCAGGTTTTCTAGTGGTATATAGGACCATCATATTCTTGATTGTCCTAACACATATAGTAGCATTTTTACTGAATGCATTTCCTTTTCCCCATGCGTGAAATGTTCATGTTCTGGCTTTTATTGAAATAAGCTCGCTACATTTATGTTGGAAATATGTGCCAATTCCCTACCAAGGAATCCCTCTCCACTTCCCTGATTCAATTTGTGCATGATTATTTTCATTTATAAAATAACAAAAAAAGTTAAAGTAGTAAAAATAGATGTGCTCAAGTATTTCTGTATCTTCATGTTGAATTTGCAATTTGAAACTTCAGATATCAACACACGGAAATTGAGAATTGACTATGGAGGAGAGCACACAACCACAATCTGAATTATTTTTCAAATGCTTTGGGTTTGGCAAAAACTGAAATGTTTGTTGCCAAGCCCCTTTCCTCTTAATTTTAAAAAATCATGTGTGTTTCAAGGGAAATTTAATCCACATGTTTCTGATTCATTTGCACTTAAGTTGTCAAACCATTTTGTAATTGTCAGTCTCTATTGTCTCTCTCCACATAAAGCTGAGTTTTTCCAAGTGTACATGAACAATAACCTCTCAGAAGAATGAACTGAAGTTCATATCCAGAAATCAGGGATGGGCAAAAATGTGTATATCTCACCTGCTCTTGGGAAAGGAAAAAATTTGGGGTTTTTGACTCTGATTCAAACCTTTGATGTAGACATTCACTTGCCCTTGAAAATATGTGGCTCTTCTCTCCAAGGAAAAGTATTTTTGGAGTTCAAAATATATAGTAGAAGGTGCTAAATAGCCAGTGAGGCAGGAAAATTCCATTTCTTTGAAAATGAATAGATCATTAATAACATGAGTTTTATTGTATAACAAAGAAACTTATTTCAAACTTTATAATCCCCACAATTAGATTTATTTACAAGTATCAACTCTTCATCTCAGATGTGAGCTTACCAAAGTGAAAGTGCAGCTTTCTTTATGTAAAATTAGTTTATCCCACTATTATGGGTAATTATAATGCACCAATAAAAATAAATTAAAAATAAAAAAATATAAATAAAATTACCTTATGTCAAACTGACAGAGGGAAAGCACAATATTTTTTTTAAAAAATGCATGTTCCTTCTCTTAAAATAGCCCAGAATTTGTGATATCTCCATATTTTTCTTATAAAAATTTTTTTTAGTACAGTTTAAATGCTAAAGCTTACTATAATAGAATGTCCCATTTGGGAACATTCAGAACTTTTGTTTTATGAGAACTCTACAATATTCCTCCCATTTGGATCTCTTAGGAAGTGCTAATTCTGAACACTTCCTCCTTTATCACAGGATCAAACCATTTGGACTGCTGATTATCATGTACCCAGTAAAACTCAATCTGTTGTGCTAATTAGTTATGTAAACACATTTTATAATTGTGGAGTAGAAGCAGAACTAGACAACTGGGTAGGTGAGAAAAGATCAAAGATCTTCCTTAATAAATTGTTACGGTAATTAGTGTTTGTCTTATAGTTCTTCTCCAGGGGGTCTTTTAAATCCAAGCTTGGGAAAACCTGCTTAGTGAACAAGGAAGTGATTGCAAAAACAAATCTTGCCAAGCTCCCCAAACCGACTTAAAATCAGTGGAGTGAGAGAAAATGGAATACAAAAAAAATGGAGGGGGATAAAAAAAGGGCTATGAATTGCTTTTATGGAGCCTCTATTCTCTTTATTAGTTTAAACATCAAATATGAAAAAAAAAAAAACTACCCAATCACATGTAGCCTATTTTTGTACTAGCAAACAGCTTTCCTTATCCCCTGCCCCCTCACTAAAACAGCGTGTGAATAGCTTGTTTTGAGAATAACCAGGGTACTGTGTCATCAATGCCTCTCAAAAAAGTTTTTTAAAAGTACCTACATTTTAGAAAGATGAAGGCCTTCGGTGCCCCACACCCATTAACCTCACTTAGGCTTCTTCCCAACCTGAACTATATAACATACTGCACACTTTACTTCTCTTCTTTTTTTTTTTTTTTTTTTTTTGTGGTACTGGGGATTGAACTCAGGACTCGACCACTGAGCCAAATCCCCAGCCCTATTTTGTGTTTTATGTAGAGACAGGGTCTCACTGAGTTGCTCAGCGCCTCGCCATTGCTGAGGCTGGCTTTGAACTTGCGATTCTCCTGTCTCAGCCTCCCTAAGTGCTGGGATTACAGGCTTGAGCCACCGTGCCCGGCTTTTACTTCTCTTCTTCCAATTAGAAAGGCCATGCATGAGGACAGGGACTTTTGTCTATTTGTTTTCCACAACAGTTTGTTCACTGACTGACTGATTGAATAAAAGAATAAATAAATAGTAGTTTTCTAAATATTTTAGAAGTAGCTAGGTATAACGTGGAGTTGTTCCACACTTCAATGTTGCAGAATGGCTTTGAGCAATTCACTTAAGCTTTCCGACTTCTGTTTCCTCCTATGTCTATGTGTTGTTATCCATGTGGTTATTATTATCTACCTTTCAGTGTTGTGTCAAGTTTGGAGCAAATGTATGTCAACTACCCAGCCTTGTGTCTAACACTTAGTTGATGTTCTGTAAATTGTGTTGGTTGTTTTTCTGTTATCATTATCACTTTTTCCTTTTTTGTTTTTATACCAACCAAATAGCATTAAAACCCTTGTATTTAGTCTCATCTCTCTCCGCTTTTTAATCTCTCTGTTTTTCAGATTTTAGTCCTTTCGACTTTGTCAGTTCTATTTATTTAGTTCTATTTTCTTGGTTGTTAGTTACCTCAAATTGACTTATACAACAAAAGTAACAATTTAATAACTTAAGCAAATAATTTGACTATTTAGAAATTTTTCCCCTAAAATTTCTCATACATTTGTAAATAACTACTTATTTCCCCAAATATATTGTAGATTAGAGATGGGTATTTCCACTTCCAGAGAATTACCCACTTCACCCAAAGTTTTCTAAGGTTATACATGCTTCCTTGCAGCCACGGTGAAAATGGACTTGTCCTAGATCTTGTCTAGGATTTGCTTCAGCCTTAGCTGTGTTATTCGATTTCAAGTTTTGTCTCTAAATGACAGGCCTCTTCTATAATCCCCTTCATAAAGTTGAAAACACAGAAGAAAAGAGGATGATAAGAAAGCCCAAGAAGGATATCCTTCATATCCTTGCATATCCTTCATCTGGCTGCATTTTGGGGCACCCTGCCTGTTTCACAAGTTCCCAGTTGCTATGTAATAGCCAACTTAAAAATACTTTTCTATCTACTTCTCCAACTTTTTTTTTTTTACCTTTATAAAAGTAATATGTTAAAAAACAGTAATCCATGGTGGATTGTAGCAAATTTAGAAAACAGACAAGCAAAATGAAAATAAGTAAAAGTAATCTGTAATCTCAGCAGTCTAACTTTTTTTTCTTTTAGCATAAAAATATATTTATTGTCACAAAAATGTAGGAGAATATTAGCTAGTACTTTGAAATTCATTTTTTCTCTTTATAATTTTGCATAAATATATTTTCCTATCATTAAATCCACAAGCATCATTTTAAAGATATCATTGTCTGGATGCATTGCTTTTAAAACAATCCTTTGTCAGTAAATGTAATAGAAAAGTCTCTGTATTTGAGCAAAATTTAAAAATATAGATTTTCTTGTGGTAGATAAAAAGAAATTAGTAGTTTTAATCTTTTACTTGCCAAATAACTCACCTTAACTTCTTTATTTTATTTTATTTTTTTATTTTTTTAGTTGTAGATGGACACAATGTCTTTATTTTATTGCTTTGTATGTGGTGCTGAGGATCAAACCCAGGGCCTCACGCATGCAAGGCAAGCACTCTACTGCTGAGCTACAATCCCAGCCCCTCACCTTAACTTCTTATGTTAGTTTTTTTTTTTCTTTTTTCTCAGGTAAACCTTGTAAATAAAAGCATATATGTAAATCGCAGCCTCATCCCAGTAATCTGGAACTCCGATAAAAACCTTGTTTTGTACCACACTTTTTCCCCTCAGTGCCTAACACATTGCTACTCAAACAATAATTCTCAATAAACATTGGTTGAATAAGTGAACAAATGAAGTTAAATCACACACAAATACCACCCTGTAAGATCTATGATTGCTGTTTTAGCAGCTTGTCTCTTTTGCCACAATGGAAATTTGAGTTGATATCTGTCCCTTTTACTTCCTACCTCCTTAAACCTCATTATGAACTATGGGCAGGTCAGTGTTCTGCCAAAAAAAAAAAAAAAAAATGGGTCATATGGAGAAGAATTATCTGCAGTACTGGGTATAAATGCGGCAGATTTTGTATTTAGAACCCAGGAAAGTCTGAGCATTTGTCGGTGGAATCAGAAACCAATGAAATTTTGTATAGCAAATGATGGAAGAACTATAGAACACACTGCAATTCCCAGCATGTGTGGAATTAATGTGTTACAGGGAACAGAACTCCAGGGTAGGGAGAATTTGATCTGTGTTTTCACAATGGCATTCCCTTCATGGTTAGAGGACAGTAAGGACTAGTGAGGGTAAAAAAGTCAAGTTTGAAGGTCAATTTTATTTTGCATGGAAACAATTTCATTGTGTAATTCTAATCAATGAATGGAGGGAAGGATGAGACAATCTAGATGTACAGAAGTTTATTTTCAATCCTATAAGTTCTCTTAATATCTGTGCCATGTTTCCTGACCAGGGAAAGTTATCAAGAAAAATGCCCATCCACTGATTACAAATAAGAATCTGATATATTTAAAGATGTTTTCTTCTATGCTTCTTGTACATAATAAGGATTTTAGATAGCTAAGTTTGCTTAGGTATTGTTCAATCTACACATTAATTATATCATTCTGTCTAATCTACCCGACAGGACCAGCAACCAATCTTTTTTTTTTTTTTTCAGGAAGATGTGAAAATTAATATGGCATGTAGGTGCTGTTGGTTCCAATTAAAATCAATATCTGTCCTGATTTGTGTCTCTTGTCTCTATGACAGCAAGGGGGCTGGCTAAGGGGATACATCTGCTCCTCTCTCCCAAAGGGGCTCAAAACAAGTGAATGACCTGCAGTGTTTATTATTAAGTTTTCAAAGGGAAAGTTGTTTTGGTCTAATTGAAGCAATAATATGAGAGAGGTTATTTCTGGTCAGTTCCCTGCTGTTTTCACTCTGGAGAATATATTCCAGGTGTTCACTGTGCAGCACAGCAGTCTGGTGCTGCCTTCCCTTGAGTTTAGGCAGTTAGTGCCAGTAGAGCAATAAACTAGTGTTAGTAGTTTAAGCCAGTTTTGGCCTTTCAGAGACACTTACTTAGTTAACTTTATAGTAAACCAGATGGTTAATGAACACGTTTATCGTCACAAGGTCCACTTACTATGAAATAAGGCAATGAGATTTGATTCATCTCTAATACATTAAAGAAAATTTTCTTTTCCTTTACTCAAAGAGGTTGCCACACCATAGAGAGGAGCTATAATGTCATGTTGCTATGCTCTGCTTTATGAATGATTTTTTCTTTGTTTTCTATCCAGATTAATTAATGGTCACTACAAGTAAATGAGGGGAAATCAACTAAAATCTCTCTGATTAGTCAAAATGTTAATCATCATTGACTCATAACTGCTTGTTGTATGTTTTTGTTTTTGAAAAAGATTTCTAGCTCCATGATTTTCAGATATCCCTGAGACATTGCAAACAATACCAAGAATAATTGGTTGAGGATGTAGACTCTGAAAATGCATTTTGGATATAAATGCAAATATCCAGTATGTAATGTTTGATAGTAACTTTCCTGCAGCACATATAATGACCATTTCTAATACAGGATAAAGATTGTCATAAACAATAGTTTGGGAATTTCAGTGGTGACTTTCCCCTTGTTAGCCAATAAATACATGTCATAAACTTTCACCTTACTTTGAGATATTTTTCCCTTAAAATTACAAAATGGAACACAACATATTATTTGGTGGACTATAATCTTAATTTTATGAGTTTCATACAGTATTCACTTAAGATAGTTTAATTTCAATTATATCCCCAGATAATCTATATTGGTAATTGCAGGATCAAAAGACTATTCTAGAGTTGAAATTCAATTTTCTCTGGGTTCCACGTGGAATTGTGGATCTTAATTTTGCTTATTTTCATCTGTGAACCTAATATGAACCCACAGACCAAAATAGTCACATTAAGAGTATGTGCTGGATTTCAGGCTAATCAGGGGAAATGCCTGGGGAGGGTGGTGGTGGTGATGTCTGCTGCTCACCCGCTTAATCACACAGACTTTGTGAGTCCAGGATACTTCCAGAGTCTGAGTGGTAGCGATTTCTCAGTGCACATTCCCAGATGTGCAAGTCAAAGGGTCTAGCACCGAATGTCCTCAAAGGAGGGGCCTTAGACAGAATACTTTGCCTCTCCAGAAAGAGAATAATGAGTAGCGCCCAGTGTCAAGGGCATCATATTTATAAAGCACTTCAGGTTCTTTGGATGGAATTCAAAATGCTCTGAAAGATGATTACTTATGAAGTTTCACTAACTCCAAGGAGAGGGCAGAAACCCAGCTCCAGTGGCTGTGTATCAGTCAAAGGGAGCTGACGCGGACATTCCTCTCATTATTCTTTCCCTGCCCCTCCAAATACCACACACATAGCAACGGTCAATTACAGGGGAGCAGGTGAGGTGTGCAAATTAACACAGGAGGAAAGTGGTGAAAGTCCTGGGGGTGGGTTGGGAATGGAGGGAGGAGGGAAGTCAGGGGCTGCTTGGTTGGAAAGGCCAGAAACAATGCCACTTAATAAACATGACAGTTAATAAAAAAAAGATTTAAATTCTTGAACAGGAAACAAAACCCTCGTGCTTCCATTCTAAGAGTTTCCAAAAGGTTTATGATGCTGTGATCTCCATTTGAGGAGATTTATCCCAAAACAAAAAAGAAGTTCCTTTTTAATATGTAACTACAAAAGGAATGAATAACCCTGTAACTCAAATGACTTAAAACAGAGAAAAATAAAATAACGTTGTCCTAATTCATGGGTCATTGTTGTTACAGTGTGCCTACACTATATGGCTTATTGAAGACTGAAGTCTTATAGCAGAACTAATTATTGGTTATTATTTAATAGTCATAAAAGAACTCTCAGAGATGGGAGTGAGATAAGAAGGGAAGTATCTGCCTTTCCCCCTGCACTTTATAAAGGCTCACAGCAGGTGATGGCACAAGTCATGGCAATCACTTAATAGACATTAATGTCTGCGGCTTGACTGTATAACACAGAATTCATTATATTTTCAAAGTTAACATCTCTATGCATTATTTCAACAACATAAATAGACAAACCATAAAAATCTGCCTCTGTGATTCAGGATAGACTTAAATCAAGAAGGCCCTTTCAAAGATAAAAAGTTGAAGGTGCATTTGAAATGTTCCTTTTTTGCATAAGACAGCCATTTTAGCAGCTGGAGTAGGATAACTGCCTGTAGTGCCAACTGTGCTGCTTACAAGTTAATTTTTTCACGATTAGAATGTTCTTTAAGATCATAAGATAACTCCCAGTAGTAATGAGCTTCAATTATCACGTTATTGGAGACATTTCAAAGAGATTTATGGTTGATAGATTGTGAGATAAAACATCATTTACACTCTTGTTCCTCAGAACACAAAGGTGACTTTGAAGTATTTGTTTCCTTACAACCCTTCTGTAAGGCCTGGCAAATTATCTCCTTTTGTTGCTGTAGTTGTTTTCAAATAAGGAAACTGAGTCATAAACAGCATTATTCACTGCTATGTAAAATGCTTTGATCTCCTGCATTTAAATCTGTTGATAATTATAAGGTTTTTAAGAAGCTGCTGTTTATCACTGACATAATTTGCTGAATATAAATCAAGTGGCCTGAAGAAAAATGCTGTACTTACACAAATAAACTAGTTTAGTAATCAGGGTAAGCTGGATTTATGAGTTCAGCATCTTGATATTCATAAAAATCTATTGATCTTGGGCTGGTGGGGGTATAGGTGACAGGCACCCTTGTTCCCTTTAGCTAACTCTGGAGCTGAGGTTGTGGGCAGGATCAGTTCACCATTACAGAAAGTGTAATGAAACACACAGGTAGAGTGTCATATCATTTTTACAGCAACTGTTATAGATACTAGTACTTTATATTTGCATGGTTACTTTACAGTTTTCAAAGGTTTTGTAGCATATTCTCTTAGAACTTGAAAATCTTGGAGATCAAGTAGGCAGACTGATTTTACAGACAAGGGTGTAGAAACCCATGCTAGTTGTCTTCTCTACTGTCATGTATACATGCATGGAGACCAAGGGATAATGTCCAGAAATAATGATTATTTTTCTGCATGACCCCATGTCTTAAGGATATATCTTATTACATCCTCATAACATCTATGTGTTATAGGAACTGTGACACATACTCATTTTGCAAACTGAAGACATGACTCCAAATAATCATTTGACACTCCAACCAGAGTCTCAAAGCTTATTAGGGACAAAATTTGGTTTGGTGTCCAGGCCTTGTTGAAAATTTTAAAAGTCAATTGAAAGAGCTACCAGATGCATTTCCATTGAGAGACTCTCATACTCTTAGTTTATCTATATGTTATCTATTAAGGGTCAGCTGGAACCAAACTTCGTTCAATTTCTTGAAGAGTTATGAAACTAACGTGGTTTGTGTTAAATTATAACTTCCAGAAGATTGAAAAATTTCATTATGTTGCTAATTTTACACAATAGTTCCTAATGGATGAACTAAGTTATTTTCTTAGGATTCTTTCTGAGATCCTAGATGTGAAGTATCATTCTAAGATGAAGCCATAAAAAAAACAGCAGCAGCAGCAACAACAAAAGCTTCACTTCTGTTTTTGCACTTTTTTTTTTCCTCCCTCACCTTATGCCTTTGTTTGAAAATATTCTACCTAAATTGTTTACATTTTCTGGCCATATGAGGATCCTTGCCATTCTCAATGAAGACTCCAAAGACACTCTGATCATCTGTTTATCTCACTGGTTGCCCTTCATTTATTCATTCACTAAACATTTACCAAGTACCTTGTGCCTGGCGGGCAGTGTTCCAAGAGCTGGGGAGAGAGTATTGACAGCAGAAAAAGTTCCTGTCCTCCAGTTAGCTTATAGTTGGGAGAGATATTGAACAAATAAGTTTATAATTCATTTGTTAAATTATTATTAAAATATTTTTTATTTCTTCATTGAGCAAATAAGCTTATGTCAAGCATGAAAATGGTAAAGAATAAAAGTGAAGCTGGGAATGAGGTGGGGAGTACAGAGGAAGGGAGCTGCTATTTTATACACAGTGCTCAGGGGAGGATTCTATGATGAAGGGATATTTCATTAGGGAATGTGAAGGAGCGAGCCATATAGAGATCAGAGGGAACAGCTAGTAGAAGGAACTATGATAAGACTGTGCTTGGTACTTTGAAGACAGAGTAAAATGTGGAGGAAGTGTAGATGAGGTCAGAGAGAGCCAGAACGCACAGTCCTTGTAGGCCATCTTGAGAGCAATAAAGGGGTCACTGGAGGGGTTCAAACTGAGGAATAAACAAAAAACCGATTTATTTCAGAAGATCTGCTTTGAACTGCTTTGTGAGAACAAACAGGGAGGCAGGCAAGATTAAAAGAATCAAGGGGACCAGTTAGGAAGCTATTGATGATAATTCATGCCGTGATGATGGCTTACTTCAGGAGAGATCATCAAGTTACAATCATATCTTGGTGACAAACATGACAGGATCTATTCAAAGATTTGATGTGGAGGCTCAGAGAAATAAAGCAATCAAGGATGTTTAAAAATTTTGACCTGAAATGCTGGAAGACTGGTATTTTCCTTTTCTTAAAAAGAAAAGAAAAAGAAAGAAAGAAAGAGAGAGAGAGAGAGAGAGAGAGAAAACAAAAGAGAAGAGAAAGAAAAATGAGAGATGAATATCAGAATTTGGGTTTTTGACATCCTACTCCTACACATAAATATATATCTTGAGGAGGTATCATGATTATAGAGGTTCATAAATTGAAAGGATTATTTGGAATTGTTCAGGGTCAGAAATAGGGCAAGAAAAGGAGGATAAATATCGAGGCTCGAGAACTCAGTTTCTTTGTTAGAACAGAGAGATGAGGAGGAGTTGAGAAGGAATGGTGGTGAGAAAGGAAGGGTGTGCTCCCTCTGAAGCCATATGAGGAAACGATCTTAAAAACCAAGCAATTAATTGGATTTGCCTCCCCTCCTTTTTTTAATCACACAAGATATTAAAAGTCTGATTCAGGATGAACATCCAGAGTATATAGTTTAAATATGATTATACATTTTAAAAATCTGCCTACTAAGAAAAATTAATGGAGCTTGGCGTGGTGTCACACGCCTGTAATCCCAGCACTTTGGGAGGCTGAGACAGGAGAATCGCGAGTTCAAAGCCAGCCTCAGCAACGGTGAGGTGCTAAGCAACTCAGTGAGACCCTGTCTCTACATAAAACACACATTAGGGCTGGGAATGTGGCTCAGTGGTCGAGTGCCCCTGATTTCAATCTCCAGTACCAAAAAGAAAAAAGAAACGTTAATGGGATTTATTTGTAGTTCTTTATTCACAGAATTTGCATTTAATTCTTTTCCAAATAATGGTTGAGTCTGAGAAAATTGACTCCATTGTAATTTTGAATTACATAAAGAAGATACTATGGAAACTAAATAAATCTGAAGACTGCTTTTCCTGGAAAGGCATTGGGTATAAGGAACACAGGCTGGATAAAGAGCACCTTTGGAGTGAACTCAGGTTCCATCCACATGTTAAGCGGTAAAGCCCTGGTCATAGGCCTCACTCCTATGCTCTTTAACACAGGGATAGCAATACTGACCTAAGGAATTAATATGGAGATTAAATTTTAAAAATTGGATGAAGAGACTAATATACTGCAAGCACTTATTATTGATCTCTAACTCATTAAATACCTTTCAAGATGATGACTTGCTTTGAAAAAAAAAAAAAGCATGTGTATTAGCATCTTCCAGATTATCTTGATTATAAACTATTTGTTTAGTGACATACACAGTTTTGCAGCTGATGGATTTATTATTTAAAATTTAAACCAATTGCTTACTTCCACTCAGTTTCAAGTCTAGGATAGAAAAATATCTATTTACCCTCCTTTTACTTAGCTATTCTGACATGGATCTACCAACTTGAGAAATGTAACTTTTTCTTCCTAAGACTTTGTTCCACCCAGCTGGAAGATGAGTAAGAGAAACTTCCCAGTAACAGCTGTTGCCTTTGAGTTAAGCACAATTCTCCAGAGAGAATACATTTTTAAAACATACATAAAATGATTATGACCATTTTAAATATTCTGGGATTTTCTCTGAATCACTCTTTAGTTCAGACCTGAGTAAATAAGCAAACTGAGTGAATGCTTATCTATTTCAGCTCAATTTTACAATGCAATTGAAATATGAGTTCAGATGATGGATCTATAATCTATTATGAAATGAAAGAAAATTTATCTTCAGAGGAAATCTGAATGAAGAGAAGATTCCAATTATATGCCATTTGCTTTTAATGGTGCATTATGATCCCTAGAGTGAGTCAATTGTATTGTCACCAAGATACTCTATCATTTGATTGGTTTCCCTGCCCCTGTCTAGGCCCCACAGCTCAGTCCTACAGGGACTAGGCCTGGATCCCCTCAGAGCTCATGAATGTGGAACCTTTGTTGACTAGAGACATAGCTTTGGTTAAACCTAAAAAGCTCCTACGATGTTCATGTTACTTCTTCCAATATGCTTTCTAACCAAAGAAATCAAACATATAAAAGCCAAAAACTTCCAAAGTAGAATTTAAGCATGGAAGAGAAAAATGTTCTCTTTCTAATCTAGGCTAAACTACAAATAAATGGGGAGAGGTGATGTTTTCATGACAAAAGAGGCAAAGAATTGCTCAATTATCAACAGTTTAATTTGAGGTTTATATAATTTACCTGCTACACATTAAAAAATTAAGATTGCCTGCTATATTAGGAGTAGAGAACTGTTTATTTGAGTAAATGTAATATTACTTAAACATATTTAAAAGTTATATTTAATGTGTAATAATTAAAATGCATATTGAGCATCAATTAATAGGAAATATCTCATCAGGAAAAAATGAAGTAATTCATTAGAAAATAAAGTAGTTCTCCTATTCTCCAAATGAGGTCTGTCTTTCCTAAAACACTAAATAAAATGTGAATATAACTTTTATATTCATGCTAAACAGATGGTTATTTAATTCAAAAAACTGTCTACTGAGTCTTTGCCAGGTGCAAAACTCTGTACTAGGCACTGGGATTATAACAATGAATAAAAAATAATTTCTTCACCAGAGAAGTTCAGCTTCTAGTAGACTTGGATAAAGTTTCAAATAAACTAAGAGAAGGATACAGACAAATTAACTGCAAGACAGAATGAAGTAAACAAATCTAGGTACACAGAAGAAAAGGAAGTTATTGTTGATTGGGGATCATGGAAGGCTGTTGCTGTGCTACATAAAATATCTTTGAACAGGCAACAAATGAGATCTTTCCCGTTAATGGGACAGGCAAAGCAAAGCTGTGGAGTTGTGAAAATACTTAATTCCTTCAGGAAATGGAGAATAGAGTTGGGTAACTGCAGCACAGAGCCCATGAAAAGATGAAATAAGCAAAGGTTGGAATTGTCAACTAGAGATAACTGAATGCCATCTGAAGCATCTGGACTCAATCCTATATAAACTTGGAAAGCTATTTGGGGTAGAAGTGTGTCTAACTATCATTAAGAAGAGATTGTTAGGGCTCTATATGAACTCATCGTCTGGAAAAGTAAAGTAATCTGCCATGTTAGCATTAATTGATGAAGTGTAGATAATTTTTTGGATATAGTTTCAGTCTGCTCTGAGATTTTTCTTCCACTTACAATTTCACACTGAATTTAATATTTTTCCCTGACATTTAAAATTACTGCTGTTCCCAAAAGGGATAGGAATACCTTTGGCACAGAGCATTCTCTAGAATGTTTAGACACACTTGGCATCTTATCTTGTAAGCACTGATCTTATTCCACAGCCTCTGTCTTTCCCAGTTTGGCTCACTGATTTTTCCACCAAGAGGAAATCCTCCCTTTCACTCTTGGCATATCCTGAAATAAAACACATCTCCCTACCCACATTTCTCTCTTCTGATGAAGTATGGCATTCCGGAGTCTTGGTGTTGGCCACTGGGCTCTTCGTCTGCCAACCATACCCAGAATCAGAGCCCTCTAATAACATCAACTCAGCAAGGGTCTGGCCAAGCTCTCTTCCTATAACTCCCCTTATGCCAGCCTTGAAACTAGTGCCCCAAACCAAAGACCAAGATCTTGCTGTCTATGAACAAAGGCATTTTGGCTGTCATTTTTACTAATTTGTAATTCCTGCTCAAGTCCTATTGTTAAGTGTTAGCCTGCTATATCCATAGCCATCTTTATAGCTGGGAGAATTCTGCAACCCTATCTATCTATGGGGCAATCTCTTTTGTCATACTTTAAGTCTCTCTTTTCTTTCTTCCATTTTTTCCATTGTTGTTGGAAACCATTGAACCTCATATATAGTAGTCAGTGCAACTAGAGAGTCTCTTAAAATGTAGAAAACTGAAAATCCTTTTACAGAAAATTGATGAAATATGAATTTATGTACCACATTAATTGATATGATAATCGAAGTCTGTTTAGTCTGTATTTATGTTTGAAGAAATCAGAAGTTTAATGCTTTCTTTAAACTCAAACTAGTAAGCAAACATCTGTGCTTCTGTGTGCTATAACAGGCAGTGTGCTAGATGACTTAGTTCTCCTCATGACCTGTTATCACCTTACTTCCTAGCCAGAGTTCCAATCGTACATAATCACAGGAACATGCAAGAATGCAAACAGGAAGAGAAGGAAAACATTTCAATTGATTGTTGATTGGTCTGCTTGCTAAGTCCATAGCAAAAGGAAGGTCTCTTTCATTTTTAGGGATCTAATTCAAAAATAGAAAATAAGTCAAGAGGACAGTATACTCAAGAGAAAAAAAAAAGGACGCTTTAAAGAAATTTTTAATCTTGATGGTGTTGTCTGTGTCATTTTTCGTTGCCGATTTGTTAGAACTTAAAAATTGGCAGCTTGTGCTGGACTAATCAAGCATTATAGTTACCAATCCTGGAGGATGATGGGTTTGCTCCCAGACCTCTGCATTAAAGATCCATCAGTGGCAGTATCCTGGAGTCTGTGTATTCAGTAAGCTCCTCACATAATATGAATGTTATGCTAGGAAGCCCTGTTGAACAGTATAGAAATGTTAAAGTGGTATTAATGTATATTTTTTATTAATATCTTTGTATCTTACTGTGTTGGACTGGGGTAACAATATATTATGGACCAAATGCTTATAATCAATAGAAATTTAATTTTTGAAGAGAGGCTGAGAAATCCAAAATCTAGATGCTGGCAGATTCAATGTTGGGTGAGGGCCCACCTCCTTATTCATAAACAGTCCTGTTCTTGTTACATTCTCTTATGGTAGAAGGGGTGAAGGACAGGGAACACTCTCAGGTCTCTTTCACAAGGGCACTGATCCCACTCAAGAGGGATGAGTATAGTCTCTCACTGAAAGGCCTCACCTCCTGATACCATCACATTGGGGGATAACATTTTAACATATATATTTTGCTTGGGAGAGACACACGAATATTAATCTATGGCACTTCCTTTCTACATTTTTCCTTTAGAACCAGGATATGCTTTACAGATGAGTCAATTTTGTTGATTGTTTTTAAGTCATAATTTCCACTCTTGGGATAAAATGAAACAATTATATATAATCTGAGTGACATTAGGACATGAGAGGTGACTGAGAAGCATGTGAAAACTGTGAAGGAACAGTAGATGAGGTTTGCAAGCATTTGCAGAAAATAGAAATATGGTTTTATTCTTCTTTAAAATGCTGGGTATTTTCTATGGTAGTTGGTAAACCAGGAAGTTACTATAATAGCTTTAACTTGCACAAGTAAACAAAAAATTCAAGTTATGACTCAATAAAAGTGCAAATATCGTGATTGTGATGACAACCATGTTCATAGTTTTTAAAATTCGAGTCTAACAATATGAAAATGGAAAATACTCAGACAACTTTCAGAGCATTCTATTTATTTACCCATTTGATTTCACCAGATAGAGACAACAGGAGAGATGAGGACACGTAAGTTGTAATTAGATTGAAGGTGGAAAAGTTCAGTAAAAATTTACTCTTGGGCTGCAGAGATTGCCCTGAACACCAGTTGAAGAATTCTGCTTCAGAACCTGTCCACTAGAGGTATTTCAAGACTGTAACACAACCCAAAAGAATGAAGAGACGTAGTCCTCCTTGCAGGCCTTACACCATGCAAGATGAAAAAGGGAAAAACAATTTTCCCACTGACTGGATCCCTGGTATACAATATCGGGTGTTAAATCCTCTTGTCTAAAAAGCCCAAGAAGTCACATAGATCATCTCCTGACACTCCTTAACACTCCTGGGCAAATGCAAACCAAGCAAGGTTAACCTCAGTTTCAGAGCTCATCAGAGGGGCATTTAATGCTTGCCTAATTACCTTATTTTAGTTTTTCATAGACCTTGCTGTAAGATAAATCTCTCCTCAATGTAATTTAAATCATCTCCTTAGAGCATTAGCTTATTTTTTCTTTATACTCCCTTAGGAGAGATGGAGAACATCTGGTCAAACCAACTCTCAGTGGTATTTATGACTATGTTGTTTCCTTTTAAAACTCAAGGACTCTAAGCACAGTTTTTAGAGACTTCTATCTCAACTCAGGTTCCTTTTGTTTTGTTTTTTGATATAAATATTTGTCCAATGGAGCTGAATGGATAAACTTACAGAAGATATTTTCATCTTTATTTCAATTCTATTGATCTAAACCTTAATGTATTAGGAAAATAGTTGAAAATATGTGCAGTATTTTCATATTGATGTTTAATTATTAATATTAATAATTAAAAAGGCCTGTGGTGTCCAAATATTAGGCAGTCAGCCCATCTGTTGCACACTTGGATTTCTTATTGGGTACAAAGAGTTTTCCAGGCAAATTGCTTTTGTCATTTTGAAATGCAGTGAAGAGACCATCAGTCCTTAGTCTCATTCTCTTCTCTCTTTCTCACACTATTTTCTTTCAGTTCTGGGGATTTTTCATTTCTTTGATTTTCTCTGGCAATCTTGCTGCTCTGCTTCCCTCTTTAATTAATTAATTTATTTATTTGTGGTGCAGAGGTTCAGACCCAGTGCCTCACACATGCTACCACCAAGCCACAACCATAGCCCTTGCTTATATCTTCATCACTTAAAAATCCATTGTTTCTTCCCCTCTTTATGCTTCTAGGAGAGACCTACTTACCATATCATTTTACTCCTGCAAAAATACCTCCTAAACCTAACATATTGATAAACATGAAAAAATAAAATGGAAACATCCTCTGCAGCAATTAGGGAGGGAAGGAGAGGTGAAGCTGAATCCATTCATGTGTCAGAACAAGCCCTGAGACTATCCTCAGCTCCATTCTTTGGGAACACATGCAGCTGTTTCTGATCTTTTTCACAAAGTGGGTGTGGAACTCCACCCTTTTCATTTGTCTTTTCCTGTCCCATTAATAAAACATTTTTCTGCAGGGGGGTGATGAGGAGACAGAAGAAGGATCATTATTTCCTTGGCATAATGGTATCATATGAGAAAAATGATAACTTCATTTGATCCTTACAGTCCACTGAACCTCAGATTGTTCAAGAAAAACAAAAGAAACCACTGAAACACAATTGTCTATGTGGGGTCATTGGAGAGGCTACTGTGACTGTGTTGTTTGGTTCTAAGGTTTTCAGTGTGACTTAGTGAGTGATAACCGCTTGTTATGGGTGACCACCTGGGAGGGCTGCCTATTATGTGAATTCTCCTGTGGAGAGTTTTTACTCAGTGCAAAATAGCAAATTAATGTTTGGTGGTTCAATTTTGATATCTTAATGAATGATATCTGTTGAATAGTCTGTTGAATTTTCTAAATAATATCCTGAATAAACACAACAGGACGTCATGCTGTACTGGGACTTTTTTCCCTCCTCCAAATGGTAATTTAGGAAATGAGCCATAAGCTCTATGCACGCAAGTGTACCATAAAAAGCCCATTAACTAAGGTGCAAGTGAAATGAATCTGACTACCATGTGTCTAGCATGCCATCTCAAAAGGTGGCACTTAATAGCATTCCTGACATCACCTTGAACCCCCAATGAGAAGGGAAAATGAGAAGAGGGTGAGATTTTTTTCTACACTTAGCAAATCAAGGCACATTTCGTCTAAAGCAAAGCAAAGTCAGTATTGGAAAAGCAACAACACGATATATCTTGGTCTTCTTCCAGAATCACTGAGAGTCTTTGCCAAAAAGCAAGAAACAGTATCTGAAATGTTTGAAAGGCAGGAGCTGTGCCAGCCCTCATCCAGGAGTTTACATGAGATGGGAGATGAGGAGTTCCGGAATGATTGGCACGACTTGTTGCCATTATCAATTAAGGGTTAGAGAGCTCACTTGATATATCTGGCCATTTTATCCAGTGCCAGAAAGGCAGCATTTCTCCATGGTTGAGAATGTTTAAGGTCTATATGACATAGTTAACCAAAGAATGGCTGTAAATGCAATAAGAGGGGTCAAATTTGGTTGACAACAGTCATTGGCACTAAGCCCAGGCTCTGGATGATGTGACAGTAATCACACAATTTGGTCATTTGTCAAAGATTATCTCTCCCTTAGGTCAAATGGCACCTATAAGGAGTGATATCCAGTGATTCTCACCCTCTGGGCAGTCCACACAAAATATTTCATTTGGAGATGAAAAGTCCTGCTCAAGGTGGCATGTAGTGATTTGTGGGACTGGGGTGCTGTGTCTCATCTGATAGGAAGTTGTCTTTTTCCCTCTGAATTCTGACTTTTCAGGCCCCACTGGAATACACAAAAGAGAACAATCTGAGGCAGCTCAAAAGGAGAATGTACAGTCTGCACCCTGCTCATGTATCCTGACTTCTATATGAGTAGGAGACAGGGTGGAGCTGAAGAAATGGAGGTGACTGCAAGACAAAACTGTGACAACATCAAACAAATCTTCCCCTTTCTTCTCTCCTACTTTCCACATAAAGAGACAGAAACCAAAAATTTAAGTTATTAATCTAAGAAATTAATTTCTAGGCTCTCCTAGTAAATAGATAATGTCTTTGAGAGGTACACGCATTGCTTCAGGGGATGAAAATATTCATTTTAGGACTATGTCCTCTATCTGGTGAAACTGGTGACCCTGAATAATGATCTGTCTCTCCTTACTGCGTTCCGTACATAGGTTAGGACTGGGACACAGCAGACTTTAGGGATATAGCAATTTTATTAAACTACTGAATGACATTGTGCTAGAGAGACTGACATGAATAAATCAAAAGTAAATACTTGCCCGCCCTTCTTTTCTTCCTTGCCTTTTTCTTGTTCTTAACAAAACTTGAGATTGACTCTAGGGAAACAGGTTTTAGGTGATGCACTGAGCATTCGTTCCACAGACAGTGTGAAGGAGGATCCAGTGAATGCAATGTTACTTTTGAGGTAAATTTAATTGCTTTTTAAAGATTTCTTGTGCAGCACATTATTTAGAGTTCATGTCCTTCGAATATTTAGAAGTGATTTATCTTAGAGAAAATCTGTCCAACTTGTTCAATTTAGAGAGGAAAATGTTGAGATGTGGAGAGATTAAAATGAAAATTTAGTTAAATTGGTGAATTGAATGCATGTATTTAGTTATACTAACAACAACAACAAAAAATCCACTCAAAAGATTAGGAAAGGACATACAAAGACAAAGAACGAGAGAAACCAGGGCAACAACAGCTAGGAAGCTAGAAAGCAGGCAGCCGAGTGGTAACAGCAGGTTTTGGAAACTGTATTGTAGCCGAGCCGAGGGAAATGCAGAGAAGCAATTGGATTTATATCTCAGAACTTCCTGAAGCTGAGGGATCGGTAGTATCAGGCACCCCTGGGGTGGAGACTACAGTGGGGATACATGAAAGAAGACAGTCCCACATCATCTCCATGGGCAATTCACATGTTGAACAAAATCAAGTTAATGAAGGGAGAAGTGGGATAAGAGCCTAGAAATCTGGCTCACAATACTGTGTTTTATTTATTATGTGGTTAGGTATACTGTGTGTGTGTGAGAGAGAGAGAGAGGCTTAATAATATATTAGATGCTATTAAAACACTAATTGTGACATATCTCATGGAACTGTGAGTCAACTGTATGGAAATTAAAAAGAAATTTTTGAATTCTTGTTCAAACATATATCACTTGAAAAACAAGTTTGGAGATGAACATTTTTTTTCTTTTATTACAGGTTGATTTAGGAGCAGTTCTTTTTTCTAAATTATGGAGCCCTTGGAAGAAGCTTAATTTATGTGCCCACTGAAAGGATTCTGATAACTGAGTAGCCCACCACAGGTTGTGGTTACATGTGTTATAGGGCTCCCTGGGAGAAAAG
Organism: Geosciurus inauris; assembly: GCA_004024805.1. Taxonomy (NCBI): domain Eukaryota; kingdom Metazoa; phylum Chordata; class Mammalia; order Rodentia; family Sciuridae; genus Geosciurus; species Geosciurus inauris. The sequence goes on from PVHX01003524.1 coordinate 90,871, forward strand.
ACCCAAGTCTGCTTTGGACTCACAGGTCTCCAGGGTTATAATTCTCACACAAAAAGGGTAAGAAAAAACTGCTCCAAAATGAGAATTTGAATTTTCTCACTGAAGACACTGAACATGAAAGGTTGAGGCGGGGGAGGGACTAGTTATTTACAAGATGTTAGAAAAAGAAGTGAAATATTTAAAGACCAGATAAACTAAGGATTATTAAAGGGCAAAATATTATCATTATGGAAGGACAATCCCGCCATTATACCATGACCATAACAAATTTTGGAATTTCAAAACAGAACACATAGAAAACAAGAAAGGAAAGAGAGAAAGAGAGAGGGAAGAAGGAAGGATGAACAAATAGAGACCAGAGATCCCTGCAAAGAGAGCTGAAGTGTCTTTGGAAGAAATGAGCCAGAAGATTGGGGTAGAGAAAGTAAAGTTCTACTGAAGACAATTTAAAAGGAATTTCATAGGTCTATTTGACCAAAAACTAACATAATAAAGCATGAATTCTAGAAATTTGCATGTTCTAAGAAACTATTAAAGAGATCACTTTGGGGCAAATTAAAAGTTAAGTGATAATGATCTAGTTCATAATTCGTAGGATCATTATTCTTTACCAGATTATATTTTAGCCCAGGAAAAATCTTAAAATGCACCATGTAATAATTATTTATGAATAAAAGTCAATATATTTTATTTTTACTTTTTTATCACATATCATTACTTGCTTTTGTGTAAGATGATGTCTTTATTACAGTCACTTGTAAATCAAATGTGGTCATATCTCATACCATAGAATTAGTACAAAAAAAGGGTTATCTTTTAAAGTCTTTGGTTAAGGCCAAAGCTCTAATTGTGTAATTAATACAGATAAACCAATAAACTAGAAGACAAAGAGTAGATATGTCATTCATTTCACTCATTACATTCTGGTGTGGACTTCAGCCACAATTTGAACTGCTATGAAATGTGCACCAAAGAATGACTACTAATTCATCCTGGTTTACCTGGTAACTTCCCCATTTTGGTACTGAAAGATCCACATTTTAAGGAAATCAGTCAGCTCTTGACAAACTGAAAGGAATATTTACCCTAGTTCACATTTCATCAAATTATTATAGTAAGATCAGAAAAGCATCTCAGTGTTAAAATTTTTTTCACAAAAAAACAGTGCTTACTGATGTTTCAGAATGTTGGAGTAAATTTTTTTCTTTCTTAATTTCTCATTTGCTGTTTGTAAGCAGCATCAGAACTCGAGGTGCCAAAAATCTTTGTAAAAGGCCATCCTTGTATAGTTCTAAGCCAGGTCCAGTAAGAAAGAGCCAGATATTTCTAGGCCAATTCTGAAGACTTAAAAGGTTCAGATAGTTCGGATAAGCTTTGGACAAGCAGCCAAATTCTGGAAGCATATCTGAACTTCCTCCAAATCACAAACCTTTTGAGGTTTGCTTCTCCTTAGCCCAAAGCCACTGCAACAGCTGACAGCCTCTTCCCAACTTTACATGAGCAATAATGAGTATGAGATTATTGGAGGCGCCAAGTCACGCCATCCCCTCATTGTTTGGATAATAAAGTTCAGAAGTACTGAGAATAATCTCACTAGAGAGACAGAGACCAACTTTTACTTATCATTTTTGTATTCACTTCCTTTTTAGCTAATTAAACCTTGGTTTTTCACAGGAAATAAAATTTTGCAACCTCCATAATAGTTTGGCTTGGTATTATTGTATATATCTTTCCCGGTTTGTCTGGAAAAACAGGAAAAGAGAGGTGCCAGTGTGAAGACCCAAAATAGCTAGTTATCTTTTAAATTAGCAGATTTTTTCATTGCACATGGCCAAGGCTAGCTGTGCCATTGGGTCAACAAGGATGCCTGCCCTGGATCTCTGTCTGGAAGGCTTAGAGAGAAGGGGAGGGGAAAAGGAGCATGGGGAAGATGGAGAAGAACCTCCAACCATTCTGTGTGTGTCTTACAGGATCCCTTATGTAGCCTTGGATAAGCCTCCTAACAGGCTGGGTAGTATGGGCTGGAGAAGGAGGAGAATAGTAAGGCGAACTTCTGTTTAGCCTTTAGGCATGTTTAAGGCATAGGAGGGTTGTTAATATCTTATCACTTTCATGAATTTCCTGTTTCTTCACCACTCAGAACAATGATAGGTAGACAATCCCCAGTACTCCTCCCCGCCCCAAAAAAGAACACAGCTATTATGGGACTAGAACATGGCACAAAGGCTCAAAGAACAACACGAATTCTATTTCAAAAACAATCTGTAGAAATCTTTTTCCCTAAAGTATTTCTAAAGGAAGATGAAGAGGGAAGAAAGTAGAGGAAGCTGGATTTATAGATACGTTTCCATACAATTAACACATTTGATCTATCATTTGGAATTTTACATATGGAATCTAGTAAAAATTAACAAGTGTTCATATGAGATAACAAACTGCCAAGTAATGTGCTAATTAAACAGATTTGGTGGGATAAAGGGGAGGGATAAATATGCTAAAATTAGAAAGGAACTCAGTTGGAATTTGAACATTTCTTTATTCCTACGCTTTGGAAAATCCTGTGACTCCCTTGTCCCCAAAGTTTAAAGTATTCAATAAAATAGTTTTACTGTGATTTTTAGTGTACTAAATTATTTGACAAACCATTACATGTGTCATTAGTAGTATTTGTGATTACAAACAATGGTATTTCAAAATACAAAAAAACCCCTATTTTGTATAAAAGATGGATTTTATAAAGATATTAAATGAGCTCACTATAAATTGAACAACAAATTGCTATTTAAAATAAATTTTTCAGAAATTCTGTACAAACTAATTACCTTTTTGACATGCTCAAAACTTCTTAATTTTTCTCTTATTTTGATGAATATAAATGTTTGTGCATTGGATTTACTAGAAAGGAGTCATATTTTAAACGTGTAAGATATAGACATTATTATCTCACAAGAGACTCTATAAAAGTTTTTTGTTATAACAAAAAAAGAAAGAAAAGAAAATAGCATTTATTTAAGATATTATGTCTAGAGCAGTGCTTAAAACTACAATACAATATTATGTTTGAATAAGAATATGTAAGCATTTAGGTATCTGGATTCTGTCACACATCAACAAAAATCAATTTGTGAACCTGTGGAAAAGAATAGAACATTAGAAAATAAACATTAAGGTCAGAAAAAGGATCAAGGTTAGATTAAGCCACTCAATGACTATAATGACTAAGAATAAAAGGTATTTGCATCTTAGTGATGTTAAATGAGCAATTGCAATGCTTGGAATATTTGTTTTGTTTTGTTTTGCAGATACAAACGTTGGTGGGTGGTAGGCTGCATGAACTAAATGAATTATTTTTAACGCTAATAGCAAATTTAACTGTGCTATTTCCAGTACATGTCCCAAGTTGTCTGTGAACAGCAGTAGGAGCTTAAAAGGAAAATATCTTAACTCCAATTAAGATGTTTTTATCTTTGCAATTCACAATGGGCAAAGTGCTTGATAATGGGGTAAAAGAAGGGAGGCAGGGTATTAGAGGTCCTGGCAAAATGTGTCCCATTTGGTTGGAAAATCTAATAATGGTGGTGGTGGTTGCTACAAACAAGGAAATGGAGACACACCAATTCAGTTTGTTTCTCCATCTCCCTGTGAATTGAATATTCCAGGTTATGAGATACTAGATGGGATGGCCCCTTGCTCTGTCTTGAGCTCTTCTGGCAAGCGTTCATGAGATGGAGTGTGCTGGCAATATATACCTCTTACTACAGTAACATTTTCTTTGGGTAACTTGTAATTGAAACATTCTCAAAGTGTCAAGACTCAATAATGGTTTCTCTTTCCAACATCACTTCATATAACAATCATGTGGGAGAGAAGACATTGAGACATAGAGAAAGAGAAATGGAAAGTAAAAGAGGAGAGGACAGAATCTTGTTGCCCTCGAGCTTCAGTACACAAAAGGGATAACATAAACATGAACCTGACTCTGCTGGAATCATTAAATGTTAGAGCTAAAGGAACCTGGGGGATGATGTGCTTCAGCCTATTCATTTTAGAGCTGATGAAACCTGGGCTTAGAAAGTTAAGCAGGTTTGTCTGGGGTCACAAATGTAAGTTAATGATTCAACAGGGATGAGACCTAGCCTCCTAGAACCCATTCTGGCATGCTATACAGGACATTTTGTGCTATTCTGTATTTTTCAAGGACATAATTTGCAGGAAGTTATCATCCTTAGAGTCTCCATATAATTTTTAACAAATCCAGATTGCTGGTAACAGTCAATGAAGATACACTTAGAAGTCTTAATAGAGAACTATCCTCCTTGGGTATTGTTTGTCTTAGCCTATGATAAGGTTCAGTAAAATAATAGCACTTGTTTAGCATGAAGTTAAGTTTGTTTATAAATAATGACTTTAAAAATACAATAATGATTTTATTATAATTATGATTAATATTGTGTATTATATATAATTATATATATGATTATAATTACATCATTTTATGCTATCCATTTGAATTATTTTGTTATTTAAAAATTAGTGAATACATGTTAAATTGCATTTTTAAAATAAATCAGTGAGTCCCCAATGTATGTATATAATGAGCTAGAATTTTAAAATGTGAGCTTTTTTCTTTCTTTCTCTTTCCCCTCCCCCCTGACTATTGAAAGTTTATTCAGCTGTTTTTGATGTCTTCAACTGCTATTTCTAGCCATCTGTTGATTTTTTTCTTTTATGAAAATAGACTGAACCTGTACACATAGCATTTGGATATAATAATTATTTTGACTTCTTGTTGATTGCATGTGAAGAGAATTTAGGCTTCAAATTTAATAAGCACATCAGAAAGATTCGTTCTCACCATCCACCAGACCACAGTGTGAATTTTGTATGACTGTTTTCTTTACCCTTTCTGTGCAGACAGCATTATTCACTATAAGCACCATTAGAGAACCAAGTGTCAATGAACCCAGCAGAGAACTGACAGTTACTTAAACAGCACGTGATCCAAAGCTGTTTGAAGAATGCCAAATGCTTCTTTTTTCAACAAGTTCATTTCATCCAAGGGGGAAAAATAATTTCATTTAAAGATTTATATTTATGAACATGTTATGAATGTTCTGGATGTTCCCTGTAATGTTTTATGAAAGATACAGATGCATTTCCAAGAATCATGAAGCAAGCCGGCTGGCCAAGGAGAGAGTTTGGCCCTTAGTAGGCAGATCCAAGGGAGAGAAGGAGTCGTCGAGCCCTAGAGAGGAATTATCCTTGCTTGGCAGTGGGATCTGCTGATTCTCCACCTGACAGTGTTCTGTGGTGCTCCTCTTTGTTCTGACTGCTTCCTCTTAACTCCCCCCAGATGGGTAGAGGGAAGAGAACAGCTGCTTGGGAAAATAATCAGGAAAATCATTCCTAGGAGCCCTTCCCAATAGTCCAGGTTGGAGGCCAACCACCTGAAAAGGTTGTTAGCCAACAGGCACTTCTCCCACTCTCTGGTGACCTGCTCTCTGGAGCTAGTTGAGAGGAGAAGGCCAAGAACAGCAGAAGGCCATCCCACTGAGAGGGAGAGATGGGCTCTGGGGAGGGGCCTGAAAGAATTCAGGCATCCTACAACAGATTTCTCTCTTTTCTTAGAGTTTATACAGTTATTTGTCATGTTAGTTAAAAAAAGATATAAAGTCAGTGGGGCTTTCTTATTTTAATTTTTTAGTGTCTTTTAGTTCCTGGCTTGATTGACTTGTGTGGTTAAAGTATGTGGTTTAATACAGAGGATAAATGACTAGTCCCTAGAAGGATCTGTCAGCAGTCTCCAGAGAAGATACTTGTAGCTGGAATCTATATCTCCAAACTTGGCCAATTTTCTCAAGTGCCATATGGTTGGTTAGGAGTATAACCAAGAAAAAGATATGAAAGGTTTAGCCCAAGCCACTGACTGTTCTTTCTGGAAAAAGAAATTTAGTGAGTATCTTTCTATTGGCAGGTAACTAAGCTTGAGTTCCCCAGCAAACAAAATCTAAGACAGGCTTGTTTTGGCAAATGACCTAAGGAATAGGTATAGGGAACTGGAGAAAGTAAAAGAGGGAAGGAAGGAAAGATAATCTGTGGCCTGTTAATAAGCTGATTGCTCCTGGAGTCCTGATTTTCTGTTGGAAATCTTTTGAAGAGCCTTATTATAGAAGGCACCTCAAAATTGCCTTTGGAGTTTCAGAGGGCATATTTTCTCATCACTTCTCTTCCTGAAGTCAAAGTTTTTGTCATGGGATTTTAATTGCTAAAAGCTGAAGGGTACAGCAAGAAAGCTACACAGCATCTCCAGAGGAGTCCCAAGGACAGAGGTCAAAGCGAAATGGTGCTGCTGAGGCAGGTACTCATAACATAACCTTGTGCCACTAAATACTTAGTAAATCTTATGTAAAAAGTGTACTTGGTGGGGGTGAGGTATGGCACAGCCCCTGTCCCAAACTATATGTCTCAGCAGTGCTTGGTGGGACTATGTCCCCAGTTCATTTCCACTCCACCCTGAGAGCTCCCTGCCTTTTCCTTTCTTCTCATTTCCTTCTGCTGTAATATTTTCAACCTTGATAATAAAACAGTTCTCCCATGTCTTCATGATGCCATTTAGCCAGTGGCCCTTTTTTCTGCAGACCTTTACATTAAAGCTCCTCTACACATCTATTTGTGCTTTCTGGTCATCTTTCTTCACCTCTCATTTTCTCTGGAGCACATCTTCAGTCTGTTTTTTATTTCCAGAACTATACTGAAATCAATCTTGTCAAGGTCACTAACCTTCAACTTACCAAATCTAATGGTTAATTTTCAATCTTTTTTTCATTGACTTCTTGATAATATTTGACATAGTGAATCCACATGGATGATCTGTCTCCTTTTAAAATTTTTCTTTCTCTTAATCTCTGAACATCTGTTAATAGATGTTACAGGCTTGATATTAGAATATCCGTGGTTCACTCTTCAACTGAGTTTTCTTTACAATTACTCGTTAGGTGATTACATCCAGACACATGGTACATCTAAATGCTGCTGGTTCCTAAATCTAGATTTTCTATTTTGACTTCGGCCCAAACCTATATCTTATATAATCAACTACCTACTTGGTATGTCTTCTCGGCTCTCAAATAGATGCACATTCAAAATAGAGTCCTTGGATTTTTTTCTCTAACTAACGTCAAAGTTTCCAAAGTTTCTAAAATGTTCCATTATCCACCAAGTGTTAAAGCCAAAAACCTAGAGGATGTTCCTGATTACTTTCCATAATAGCTTCAAAACAGATTGCTCTTCCTACTTTTTACTCTCCTCCATGGAGCCAGGAAAAACTCCTAAAATGTAGTTCCAATCATGTTACTTTCCTGCTATAAACCACTTCATGGCTTCCCAACACATTCAGATAAAATTGGTAGAGCTATAGAATTGCATAAAATTTGGCCTTTGACTCCGTCAGCTTTTTCTCTTGCATACTGTCCCTTACTACACTTGAACCATGCTGGCCTCCTTGCAGTTCATTCAACATGTCTTGCATGTTCTTGCTTCAGCCCCTTTGTATTTGCAGCTCCCTCTATCTGGCATGTTTTTGCACAGATTTTCAGCTAGTTTCTTCCCTCACTTCACATGTTTGCTCAATATCATCTTCTTAATATCTTCACTAAAATTGCACAACATACTGTTTTACTCAACTTTTTTATGCCTTTATTTTTGCTTCATACTTATTCCTTTTTAATATATACAGAAATCTATGTCCATATTGTATATGTGTGTATACATATATATGTGTGTATATATATATATATATATATAATTGATATATGATTGTCTATTTCCTATCTTCATCATTGAAAGTAGGCTGTATAGTTATATAAGGCTATAAAAGAAGGACATTGTTTTAGGTACAACTGGAGTGAACAGTACCTTCAGCAGTGTTTAGAACATCAAAAAAAAAAAATGAGTAAATAGTCATTGGATGATGGAACAAATGAAAAGAGACCTTAACTGAAAACCCTGTTGCCAAGTCATCACAGATAGCCATTTAATTGATCCAGCAACCATATTTACAATCCTACCTATATAAAACCCTGTCCACTTAATGGAAGTCTGCAAATTCTCCAATATGAAAAAAATATAGAGTTCCATATAATTTTAAAATAGTATAAACATTTTTGTTATTTCATTTTTATGAGTGATTCCAAAGCAATCACATATACTTTTAGAAAACCCTATGGAAAACATAAATTAATTTGATCTTTGTTCTCTAAAGTTTACTGAGGTCTCATTTATACACTAAAATAAAGCTTTCCCAAAGTTCAGTTCTCAATTAGCAGTACTGGTTCCATTTCCACTAGATCTAGGCTTTATGACAAATGCTCTCTGAATCTTGCAATGCTTGGAATATTTTGCTCATCTGCTTTTTTCTTGATGCCTGAGAACACTTCATTGTTTTTTTTTTCTATCACTGGAATGATAATATAAAAGATTCAAAGGCACTGCTGTAGAAAGAGAAATCAAGACTTTTGGCCTGCCTTGTTGCTACACCATCCAGACCAATTTAATCTTGTTAATGGGAGTTTTCCTTGCCTATACCTGGCTTTTGATAGTTTTCACTGAAATGTGGGGTCAATACCCTTGTTTAGTCTTATCCCCTAGATGCATATTTCCATCAGGGACTTAATGAGAAAAGAAAGCTGGAGCTACATGCCTGTTATTCTCTGTTCTATTTTCCACAAATATCTGTCATCACCAGAAAGGATTCTGCTTGACATGACTATAGTCATTTTGGTCATAACCACCATTTTGTCCATTAAGTGACAAGGCATATATCCCAAACATAATAGAACAAAGTCATTAAGGTCAAGCCTGTTGTGTTGGCCCCTGATACCTGAACTGTTTATAACCTCTGTTAGACATTTGAATATTTCAAGAAAGGCCAGATACATTCTGGTTGGTTATGGCCAATCCATCTGTCTAACTTAGCACATAAACCCTATCTTCTGCCTTCAGGTTTAGGGTTCCTCCTGTCTTGCTGTCACCTAAGACATGCTTCTGTCTCTCAATCCCTACTAAATTGCATTTTGTGCAATCCTGTGTCTGTTTCTTTGTTATCATAGAAAACTCTGCCTTTCGTGGCCAGTTCTCATACACTGGAACTTGGTTTTTCAGAAACTCTGCTGCATTTAAAAATAAATGCAGCCCTTCCTTACTTCACTTCAAAATAAAAAGGTAAAAACTATGGGGAAAGGCATAGCTCTATTAACAAATAAATGATGAATTTCAGTTCTTCCATTCATCATTCATTTATTGCTTATTTCTATATTTAACAAATAATTAAGGAGTCTTTATTATGTATGAGCCACTGTGCTCTAGGAATATAGAGAACTGTAAAGGACTAACATGGTCTCTGACCTTATGTAGCATATATTATAGAAGAGAAGATAGATGTTATTGAAATAATTTTAAAAAGCATGGTGCCTAAAGAAAAGAATTGATCTATCAGATGAGTCTGACTTATTACTAGTAGAAAAGTATCAGGAATAGGAGGAATGCTATGAAGAACAATGAAGGAGAACAGACTCAAGGGAATATCCAGAACAATATGTGATTAAAAAAAAAGAATTGAAAGAAGACATGAGACTCTGCTGTGAAAGGAATACGGAAAGAAAGGATCATGATGAGACTAGACAGATGTGATGAGGCAGATCATGCAGGCTTTTTGACTATATTAAAGATTTGTGTTTTATGCAATGAACCACCAGAAGTCATTCCTATAAACCTTTCTAAAAGATTTGGTAATAATGTGTATTACTGGATGTAGAAAAAAGACAGAATATGCCGGGATGTGTTCTGAAATGGTAGATATAGGTGATAGTGGTCAGAATATGAAAAGATATTATCTGAAAAAGTAGAAATGCAAGTGAATTAAAATATATTCAGATCATGCAAGCAGATTAAAATATATTTATTCTATTCTAATTTATCAAAAAGTTCAAAGGATTGTTTTTTAATCTTTTATTGTTTTGAAGGGACATGTGGATTTATAATCACAAGACTCTCTGAAACTAAAGTGAGAAATTGCATTGAGGAATTAATTACTCATCATAAAGGGTCAGAAGCTAATCATGGAAAATGCAAACTCTAGGGCTTCATACAAAGCCACATTTCAATAAGTGGAAAAATAATACATTTTTAAAAAATTATAGCTATTTCTTCTCCATTTTATAGTCATTTTATAGTTGGAGTAATTTTCTGATAAGACCATTGAAATGTTTGTATGAAAAGCTTCATGTACACATTAACTATATAATAAATATGCACTATGATTTTTATTGATTTATATTGATTTTACCACCAGTGTGCAAAAAGATTTATCTGGAATTTTCTATTTTTAGATGATTAAACAATCTTCAGCTACATTGAGGTAGTGCATTAAAATTCTTTAAATTCCCATTGTATTTGTGTATTCAATAAAAATATAAACAGTTAACATATCCCAATTTTCCCCATTATATATAACTAAGAATGTGTTCTTGTGAGTGTTGATTGTGAATTTGGGCTGTCTTTATACTGAGTACCAATAATGAGTAAATAAACTGGCTGTACTAGGATGATTCCTCTCTGCTCTGCAATATGCCTAAGTTAGTAATGCATAAATTTCTAAGACAGAAAAAACTTACATAATTGTTTCAAGGGGACAATTCTGAAAACACTAATCAATTTAGTGATTTCAGTGTCCACTCCTGAAATTGAGAGATATGAAATTGAGGGACAATAACTTAGGCAGTTTTGCTTCTATAGACCATTCTATTGACCCAAGAATTCTGAGAAGTTGGCTAATTTCCTGGCCAAGGGCATTGTGGTAACTTGTCAAGAAAGTAAGTATGGCAAATCTAAAGCATAAATTACATGAATGGAAAGTCAACACAGAAAAGCACAGAAGGCAATAAGTGCAGATAGAATGTAGATGGTAAAAGTAGAAAAAGCTGGTGGTAAAATATGGGACATGACATTAACACTGAAATGACCATAAATGAGAGGACCTCCATGGTGGCAACAAAAGCAAAAATACAGAAGAGGAACTATGTTAAATGAAAAGGCTTATGCTTAACATGGTAAGCAATCAACAACATGAAGAGCATCTCACAGAATGGGATAATACATTTGCAAACCATATATCTGATAGGGACTAATATCCAAAATATATAAAGAACTCATGTAACTCAACGATAAAAAAAAAAAACCACACATCTG
>PVHX01003524.1:102214-142375 GCA_004024805.1 Geosciurus inauris
GCAAATCAAAACTACCCTAAGATTCCATCTCACGCCAGTCAGAATGGCAATTATCAAGAATACAAACAGCAATAAGTGTTGGCGAGGTTGTGGGGAAAAAGGCACGCTCTTACATTGCTGGTGGAACTGCAAATTGGTACAACCAATCTGGAAAGCAGTATGGAGATTCCTTAGACAACTTGGAATGGAACCACCATTTGAGCCTGCTATCCCACTGCATATATGTTGTGATTCTATACAACTTACAACTAGAGAATTGATATGTTATCCTATATCTATATACAATGAGTCATTTACACTGTTAACATGTAAATAAAAATAAATAAATAAATAAATAAATAAAAATACAAAAACCAAAAACATGTAACCTGATTCAAAAACAAAGTATCTGAAGAAACATTTGTTCAAAGAAGACATAAAAATGGCCATCAGGTATATACAAGGGTACTCAACATCACTACTCATCAGGAAAATGCAAATCAAAATTGTATAAAATATCATTTTATACTTATTAAGCTTACTAATACTAAAAGGTAAAAGTTAGGTAACAAATGTTCGCAAGGGTATGGATAAAAGCGGCACTTGTTCACTGCTATAGGAATGTAAATTGGTACAATCACAGAAAACAGTATGGAGATTTTTTTAAAAATTAAAAATTGAAGTACCATATGATCCAGCAACCCCACTTGTGGGTATATATCCAAAGCAAATGAAGTTAGATTCATGAAGAGATATCTTCATCCCTGTCTTCAATGAAGCATTATTCACTATAGTCAAGATATACAAATAACCTAAGTGTTTCTTGATAAACAGTTAAAGAAAATGTGATATATGTATGCAATGGAATATTGTTTAGCCATCAAAAAGAAAGAAAGCCTGACATCTGTGAAAACCTGGATGAACCTGGAGGACTTTATGCTGAGTACTAAACCAGACACAGAAGGACAAACACAAATGATCTCATTGATATGTGGACTCTAAAGACATTGAACTCAAAAGCACAGAATAGCATAGTGGTTGTTAAGGGATCAGAATGGGGAAATGAAGAGATATTGGTGAAAGGCTACAAACTCAGATATTAGTCAAACACATTCTGGGAATCTACTGCACATCATGGTGATTTAAAAAACAAAATAACTCCATTCCTGTTCTAGTTCATAAGACAGTGTAGATGCCATATCCCTTTGTAAACTCTGCTAAGGATCACGTTCTCCTTTCTCTGCACTTAGGCCAAGCAATCACAATAGAAAATAGTAGAAGTTTAAAACAATTGGTTGGGTTATTGATTTTACCCAAATCTAATTTAGGCAATGGCCTAAATAGCTGATGGTCTTTACAGCATTAATTCACCAAGAATGTAACAGGAAACTGAACTATTCCCATCCAAAGTAACAATTATATCAGTTTTCACTGATCAAGACATTGAAAACAGTTTCTTTTCTGAGGTACTTTAAAGAAAAAAAATGATTTTGAAATCTTTAATTTTGGCTTTACTCTGCTTTAGTTTTAGCAATAAGATAGGAATTTACTCTGATTTAAAGGCTCCACTGTCATTCTTTAGCCAAACTCTTCCTATTTAGCCACAATTAAAATTCTAACCAGCTGCCTACTGTAATTTCTTTGGTTTTTGCAAAGATTGTACCTTGATGTGATTGGTCTCCAGGATGACAGAAGTGTTTAGCTTATTGCATTTGATGGTATTTGTAAACTATATGATTCAGTAAAAATGGTTCAACTGTGATTTAAAATTAACACTACACGGTCCTCCTTTCTTTTAAACAGATCTTGCGGGACTTTATCCTCTCTGCCAGTTCATTCTCTTTGAAAAGAACGGGACTTAATCACTTGGTATTGCATTTCTTTCTTAGAGAGTAAAGTGTTAAGGTATTAAAATTCTGACATGTGTGTGAAGGGAGACAAGCATCAAGTGAGTCTTCAAGACTCTCTTGACTTCCAGTGATCCGGATGTTGCTCTGTTGTTGATCTGGGGACCATGAAATTTGATGAACAATAATACACTAATTTTTGAACTTTCTTCTCTGTCACACTGTGGATGGCCTCAGATTTTATTCCAAGCATTTTTTCTGTATCTCATCCTAGGAAGTTTTAGATTAGCTGAAAATATGTGTAAACAACTTTGAAGATTTTTTTTATATAATTAGTGTAATTTTTTGCACTCTCTGTTCCGCTGGTTGAAGATAATAAGTCTGTTGAGATCTGTGAGTTGTTAGGAGATAATCTTGTCCATAACTCTTTTCATATCATTTTAAAAAGAAGTTTCAAACCTAAAAGCCAATCTACAATAACAACATAAGTAGAGGATTTGTTAGAAGTTGATTTGATGCAAAAACTATCTATAGTGCATCCTTCACTTACGAGATATTTGAATTGCTAGATGCTTTATTTTTTGTTCCATTTCTGTTGTTTTTTTTTTTTTTTTAAAGAAAACAGATTAGTTTTTAGCATTCTTTAGAACTCTTTGAAGAGCATCTCTTGTTTGCTGGGTATTCCATCCGTCAACATGCACATACAATATTTATGTATTTTAGGAACATATCTCATTCTCTCTGAATCTTCAGAAATTAGTGGTTAGAAAAATGAGTAAGATACTGGTACTTTTATGTGGAAGCAAAAAACAGTGAATTTAAGAAGCACCTTCCCACTTAGGATTTAACTAAATCTGTCCTTGCTTTGTTCTGCTATGTCCTGGCATCTTGATTGACCCAATTAATTTCTACAATGTGAGGTCCTACCAGCCGGGATTAAACCAGGCATTCTCAAACTAAATCTTTGAGTCAAAGTCTTTTATTTAATTTTTTTTTTAGTGAGAGAGAAAAGAAGGGGCCTGGGAATGAAATCCACGTTGCTCTGGGGATGGTATTTTCCCCTGAAACAATTTCACATAAGCCTACTTTATTAAAACACACACACACACACACACACACATACACACACACTCATACACACACGCGCTGGTTTAATTGCCACTAAAATAATCGTCTGGAGACTCAGGGGTAGGTGGTATTGAGGGTCGCCAGACCCCCAAGGAATTGCAGCAAAGAATTAGCATGGCACTTTACCAAATGTGACCATGTTTCAATCTTTTTTCCCTGATCACACCTTCTTTCCTCTTCCCTCACTGTACCTTGTCACTATACCATTATGCCCTAAAGTATTTCCTTTGACAGTTCATTAAGGAACCAAGCTTTCAAGTTCCTTGAGAAAAATGATTTTTAAAAATTCTGTTTTCCACAGTAGACCTGACCAAAGCTATTTCTTAATCATCCACTTGAATGTTTTATGGGACCACACAGAACATTTCCCCTGAGATCTTCCCTCTAGTTTGTCCTCCCCACATCTTCCAAGGTAATCTGCTAATCTGATTTACCCCTATCTATTCCTGTTTTTTGCCTCTATTTCTTTCTTAAGAGACTTTCTCTTTCCTTGCTTTACTGACACTATGTCGGGGAGCATGATTTTGCAAAGGGTCAAGATAAAGATTCTGAGATGAGATTCAGGTATGGGCACCACCTGGCTGCTTCAAGTTTGGGACATCTCTCACTTCACCAAGACAAAGATGAGAATAGCAACCCGATGAGGAGTCCAGAACTGGAAGGTACAGACGTATCAAAGGGCTAAATAAAAGCAAGTCTGAAAGTCAGTTCTAGGCAGGTTGGATCAAAAGCTACAAGATGTCAGTACCAAAGTGGCACAGAGACACTAATCCTTACCTCAGACAGGTATACTTGTAGAGTATGAACTGATTCCAGACTATGATCCTATGAGAATCTTCCAGAGAGAATAAATGATCCATGTGAGAGAGCTGGCAAATTGGTTAATGGGACTTAAAATAAAAATGTGTTTCTGTGTCCCTGCTCCATACTCCCCTACTTAAAAGTGTCCCTAACTCATCTTTAAAGGAACTCTTTCTAGGCTAATTTTTAAATAACTTCTAGACTAAACATGACAAGATAAAGATGAGATTAGAAACCCAACAAGGAATCCAGAACTGGAAGGTATGGACTTAGCCCTCCTCTGCTAACCATTATTATACTAATGTAATTATTGTAGTCATGGAACAGCACAATTTCCTGGGGATATCTGACTTTCTCTCAACCTTCTCTCTATTTTTCTCAACAGAGCTCTTTAGGAAGCTTCAACCAATTTGACTAAACAAGCTCTTAAATTGACACATTCACTACCCCAGACCATCATTTGACACAGTTGGGGAAATTAAACATTCTTGATGATGATATTACTTAAGGTTTAGTGGGAAATTGATCTTTGTCAGAGGTGTAGCCAGATCAGATGAAGAAAAAACATGAATACAGACATTTTTACTTTGGCTTTGAAAACAGGCACCTTTGCTTCTCGGGAATAGGTATCGACAATTTAGTTGTGCATGTTTCCAATGGACCGAACTTTAGGCAAGCAATTTTCTCACTCCTCTGTCCCTTTCTAAGTGGGAAAGTATTTAATCCTCTTTGCAAATACAGTTCCAGCTCTCCATTTAGCAGAGCTGCCTACTGTGCTGAATTCTATACAGAGGTTTTTCTGGCACGGACCACCATCCCCTAAGGACAGGACTAAGATTATTCATTTTTGTAGAGAGCTATAGGTCAGATTGAAACCCATATCTTTCTGGCAAAATGCCAACACTTTATTTACTATGTCACTCCACGTTTTTCCTTATGCTATATAAGTCCTCAGCTTGACATTTCAGTCTGAGTAAAAGTGGATATAAAAATACAATCAAGACATAGTACATACAATAGTCTATCAATGTTTACTTTCAAAAATACAAAGACTAGGATAAAGAAGAAAGTAGACAATTACAATTTAGAATGCTTGGAGTGGACTGTAAAGTATCAGAACATGGAACAACTGGTGGGAAAACTCGGAAGAGGGTGTGTGCTTGTGTACACATGTGTGTACCTATTCTTTGTATGTGTTTTGAGTGGCTTGGAGAGATTAGTGGAGGGGTGGGAGGAAGGAGATGCTTCAGTTACATAAATGCCTCCTCAATTTGCCATCATATCTTCCTGTAGGTGGCAGCACTAACAAGGCTGGGGTCAGAGAAGAAAGATTTTGCTTAGAAGAGGAATTTGTAGTTAACATAAATTAGGAAGAAACTAAAGCTTCTGCTTTACCATTTTAATTGACTGTAGATGCTGAAGGCCTTTCAAGGTGCCAACCTGTTACTCAAATGAACACACACACATGCACACTCATCTCATTTGAAGAAAACAGTCCAAGGATGAGCACCTTAGGGTCATGGATCACATGAAAGATTTAGTATGTTTCATGCTGTCCCTTTGTGAGAGAAAATGAACACGATCTGTTGGCTTGACGTTCACATCTCATTGATAAATCACATAGAAGAAAAATTTAACCCAGTTCTTTACTTCTGTGAGTACTGAAGTCAGTCATGGCAAAGTTAGTGGCTGAAATTAAAATCTTACACACCATTTTTTAAATGAAGCTAGCATAATTTCATGTATTATCATTTTATAATTTCATATACTATCGTTATCATTATTTTGTACTTAAGAAATTATTGAAACAACAATGAAGATAAAATGTTATCTGTTGGCATCCCAAACAATATGAAAAA
This sequence comes from Geosciurus inauris, assembly GCA_004024805.1. Taxonomy (NCBI): domain Eukaryota; kingdom Metazoa; phylum Chordata; class Mammalia; order Rodentia; family Sciuridae; genus Geosciurus; species Geosciurus inauris. The sequence goes on from PVHX01003524.1 coordinate 107,829, forward strand.
TGAGCATATTGAGAATTTGCTTTTGTAAAATTTAATTATTACTCATCACAAAATTCAAAAACCAGATCCTAGCCATGGAATTTATTTAGTATTTTACAACATGTTCTCTTATATAATCTTCACTTTTTAAAATCTGTTTTTGGGTTTGTTTTGTGTCCATATATTGAATCTCCTGAATTGTAATCTCCTGAATAACCATATTATTTTTTCACCAAAAGCAGCAGCATTACAACAGCAGCTTTTGAACAGTGTCTATGAAATTAACTTTGTACTAATCCTCCTAACAAATGGAAGGGTGGTCTGTCATTAGCTCACATCACTATAATGAAATGCCTGATGTAGGCTATGTATGAAGCAAATAGGTTTATTTTGGCTCATGGTTCTGAAAGTTCAAGTCCAAGATTGAACAGCCCCATAAGGTTGAATCTCTTGTATGGGTGGCATATCATGGCATGAGTGATAACATATCCAGTCAGGAAGCATAGCCTAGGGTTCTATAATCCCCTCAAAGGCACAGGCTCAGTGATTTAAGTACCTCCCACTAGGTTCCACCCCTTAAAGGTCACCCCTCAACACCACCACTCTGGAGAGCAAACTTTTACATATTGAACTTTAGGGGATACTATTCACATGCTGAGTTGCCAAAGTTAGAAAAGTTATGCCACTTGCCCTACTGCATATGACAGGTAAGGAGTAGTGCTAGGGTGTGAATTCCAGTGTTTAGAGACAATACTCTTTTCAGTTCCTCTCACCTCCCTGCCTATTGGTAGTTCTCATTAACAAGCAAAGTGCAGGTATACAACCAAATTGATGGATTCCATTATTGTAGGATACCATTACTCTATATAATCCTTGTTAATTCAACAGTTCTTTGTTATCTATGTTCAAATTAATTTTTGTTATCCATAGGGAGATGAATGGGCAATATTTATTTTCTTGTGAAATTACCAAGGCACTAAGGCCATTTTTTATTGGAAAAAGGCCTTCTAGAGGGAAAGTATAAAATTAGTCACCACCATCTGAATTTAAAAAGTAGAGATTTCCTTTGGAAAATTTATCATTATATACTCCATATTAAATTGGTATTACTTTTTTGAATCTTTTGAGTCACTTTTTTCTCACTTGTAAATGGATAAATTGAGAGTCTATATTGCTCAGAATTATTCAGAGGAATTTACTTTTCATGTTAGTTGGCTGATGGCCCGCTATTTCCACCAAGTAAAAAATTCCTTGAATTTCCACTCCATACTTTTCAGAACAAGAACAACAATATACTACCCATACGAGTTCTGTTGATATATATTCAATCCGTAAGAATTTTAGTCTGAATACCCTCAAAGAAAGCATTTTTGTGGTGTTTCTTCTGGAAAGTCCTCAAGAACAAGAAATGTGGTAATATTTCTCATTGAAACACTGCATTTTTCTTCTAGTGGTTGCAAAAGGAAGCCACCATGAGATTTGCTTTCCTTAAAGGCATCTCTTCTCTTTGGCAATGTTTCTGAGGGGATATAGTGGAAACTGCAGGTGAAAAAGATTCCTAAGGGGACTTTGCACTTACTTGTCCCCTTGACTCATAAATTTTCACTCACCAGTGTCCTTGACCTATGAATTGGAAGTGCCTCACAAATATGACTTTATTAATTCTCCCAACAACTTTTTGAGGTAGGTAAATTGTATAACTGAAATCTAATATTCACTGCAATATTGAAAACTTGGGGACATCTACAGAGCTATCTACTGTTGACTAATTTTGTGCCACAGAAGGAAGTTTATTTTTATTGTTCAGCTAGGTTCAGTCCTATGTTAGGCATCTGAACTGTGCTAACTTCTTTGTACTTCATAACAGTCTACAAGGCATTTAGTATCTGCACCTTACACTAAGGTCAAAGACCCCAAAATGTACAAATTCAAATGCTTCATGGAGGAAGAGTTTTATGTCTCCCTGTAAGTCTGGGTCTGAAAATTGTGTTTCTACCATACTGTACTGTCACGTTGATTACATGCTGTCCTGTATTTAAACCAGAGAGCTCTTCTGACATATCTTTGACATCCTCACCATTGCTTTCTGCTACTCAGCCAGAGTACAGAATCTTTCTGGAACATCTCTCCGGAACATCTCTCTGGTCTGTTCTGTTGGGCAAGATTAAATTACTCAGGACATGAATAGGAAGTTTACTTTAATCTTTTGTACATATTTTTATGAAACATATGCTTGTCCCACTTTCTAGGGTCAAAATTTAGTTTGTCTCACTATAATTCTTTTTGTAGAACAGGAGTTCCTTCAAGCAAAAAACAGATCTTCATTGATTTAAACCTCCAAAATATAGCACCATGCCTGGCATATATTGGGTAGTCAGAAGAGATTTGATAAGCTAAAAACCTCAGCTAATCTTACTATTTGATATCCTACCTTCATTCACTTCCAATCTATATATTTCCAATAGTATTTAAGCCAGGCAAAGTTTGGAGTTTTTGCAATAATGGTAAGCTGTTTTTCAACTCAGTCTTTCATAATATTGGTAGAAGCTACCAAAATTTTACTATAATTTTCAGTAGAGGAGTAATATACTGTAGACTGTTGTGCTAGTTCATGAATGCAGCATGTAGCTTAAAAGAAAGAAAAAGAATAGATAATGGGAGATGGGTGATAAAAATGCAAGGTCTCAATCCACTGGTATTCCCTAGGTTTTCATTATAATTATAAAATATTTCAGTAATTGATATTGATAAAGTAAAAGAAATGCTGCTGGTAACATATTACTTTTTCTAAAAATAGCATAAATTGCAGACATATAACTTCATTTTAAAAATAGAAACTATAGGAGGAGGCTATATTTCCAACCCTGCAGTCAGAATGTTCTTATTATAATATGAATCAGATAATGTTAACTTCCCTTTGAAACTCTCTATTGGTTTTTTCCTTGGTATTGCATTTAGAACAGAGACAAATACCTAAGACCGCTCTCAGTGACCATGTGTCCTTTCTTTTCCTCAGACCTGTCTCTCATCAGCTCTATTTGCTCTACCCACTCTTTCTCTCAACCCAACATCCTCATCTTTTAATGGGCCACAGCGCCTTTGCATGATCTCATGTCTTTTACTGGAATTCCCCTTCCCTTATTCCCTGATGTCCCCATGGTGCCCTTTCTTATTTTGTTCCCCCTTTTACTCAACTATTCTCCTCTTCTAACCCTGTAGTCCACCTTTTCCCCATCCATCCACACATGCCCACCTCTCTGGGCCAGGATGATTTATCTTTTTTCATTGTACTTATCAATACCTGCTATTATATTGAATATTTATAAATTTATGGCTGTCCCTTCCTACTATAATGTATGGGCTGTGAAGGATATGATTTTAGTCTATCTTTTCATCTCTGTATCCTAATGTCTAAAGCCCATGGCAAGTTTTGTGAATGAGAATGAAAGAATTATTACCTGACTTTATAGCAGGAAGAAGTTATTAAAGGCTCATGATATTCCAGAATACTTAATTTTTAAGGCATCATAAAAATGCTGCTTTTAAAAATGCAGTTCAGCATTTATGCTGCTTCTTATGAATATTTCTTATCATAAATAAGTCTGTTTTTCGTGGATATGATATCCCCCCAAAATGTGCTGAGCATAATCAAAAAGCTGTGACATTTCTTTGACTTCTTAATTTGCTAAATGGTACCAAAAGTCTGATTTGTGGCACTCAATATCTTCCTAGTTGGGGACTCAGAGAAATTACTCTCTAAAAGGCAGTATCATAGTACTTCGATGATGTTAATGTGCTCAAATAAATAGTGGTTTTTAGTCTGTCTCTTTTATTCCCAGAACTAGCTAACTGGTAATATGTATCCATTTTATAGAGAGCCGACTAGGAACAAATAGTGAAAAATTGTTTATACAAGGTTACATTATTAGGTGGGTTGAAATAGAAACACAAATTTCATCATGTTTTCTACCACACTTTCCTTTCCACATTTAATAGAGAAAATGAAAATGCTTCCAGAACCAATCACAGAGGTCCTCAGAGGAGAAAAAAGAAAAAAACAGTGTGACTAAAAGGGTCTTGGAAGAAGGACCAGCAAAAGCATTGGTTTTACCACAAGGTTTGTCAGTCTTTTATGAAGAAAAGCTTTCCTCCAAGGAGAAAATTGCCCCTTCACCAAGATGTAAGAAAAGGTCATACAACACTAAGTAAGAGTGAGTGAGTATTCTACTTAAAATTGAGAAATAGATTTTCATCTTATTTGATTTTGATCTTTTTTTAAAAAATAAAAATACTTGGTGGGAATGGAACTTTCTAACAAATACTTTTTAGTGTCTTTATTTTGCATGTCATCGAAATAAAGTCTTGAAGGTTTAATAGGCCTCAGTGGAATTCAGCTCTTCACTACCAATGAGTGATTCAATGATGTGCCACTTATATAAAGTCAGTGTTCAGAGCCTCTGCTCTTATTTTCTCACAGCAACCAGCCCTCCTAACCAGAATGAAAGCTCAACCAAGAACTCATCTGTGGAAAATTGTATCTCTTTCTAGTGCTGACGCTCCAAAAGCACATTATCTGCAATGTGATAGAAATTGGACATTAGAACTCATTTTAGTTAGATGTTGAATTTAAAAATACATTTGTTGGCACTGCAAAATCAACACAAAATATAAAATTTTCCTGACTCAAGTTATAACATCTTAACTCCGTAGTTAGTGAATGATGGGGAAAAAGCACTTTTTCTTTCAATGTCACAGGTGACCACCTTAATTCTTAGGGGATAACACCATGTTCATCACATATTTTTCTGAAGATAACTTCATTTTCCCAATTTTGTTCCCTTGACAAAATTGGCCTAATACAAGGTTTCTCATTGATCCAGCTCTCTGACGTGTCAAGAAGACCGCTGATGAATAACATAATAGCCTAAATTTCCGCAATCCTTTTTCCAAATTTTGACTAGCAAACTGAAGGGCACTGCAAGCAAAACAAACCAATAAACAAAAAGTGGAGGATTAAAGAAACAGAGCTAATTTTCAGGTGTGTCCAGAGAAATTATGTCCATTACTCTATATACAAAACTTAAGCTAAGGCTACTCAAAGTGCTGCTAAGGATTTAGAGGAAGAAACAGCTGGTATCCTCATGATCTTTATTTTGTCATATGGAGGACAACATGAATCTTGCTTAGATTATGGAATGTGTTGGGGAAGGGACTGAAACACTTGTTATACCAGCCTGATGCATCCACTAAATATACATATATTTCATGAAATTGAAGCAGATGCAAATTTTATTGCTGATGTCCTCATCTTTATTTTTGTCCAGGATACCACTAGTAGTTTAATAACTACCATGATAACTTCAAAATAGTGATGGCTATAGTGATATTTTAAGATATGTACAAGAATCAGAATATGCTTTAAAATATCTATGATATATCATATTTGTAATTCAATAAAACACTAAATTTCACCTAAAGGATAGTGAAAACAAAAATGCAATTCTTTCCCATTATGAATTTTCTGAATTTTATGCACTGATCAAGAGGATGCATTGACTTGTTATTAATAGTATTAGGTTACAGATTGAACAAGAAAACACCTCTATAAATCACATAAAGAAATTTAACTTCTTTTTCAAGGTAAACTACTTCTCCACAGGAGACAGTTAATTCGATGAAGAATTTTTGCAAGAGGAGAAGGAGCCAGGGTTTGAATATATATGTTCTTGCCTTAATTCCTTGACACCTTTCATCATTTTTCTGAAAAACTTGAAAAGCAGAGGCCTGGTTAGAGTAGAACAACCCTCCCATAAGAACAGGCTGAGAGCTCCTGTGCTGGTATTTGACATGTCCACTTAATTCCTCAGACTTCAGTAGTCCCATGTTTATGGACTTGGGATTCTTTTGGCTCAGCCATTTCTTTGTTTTGGCTTTGTACTACCAAGGCAACTGTCCAGGTGATTTTAGCCAAAATCCACTTTGGACATTTTGTGGAGTTTAGGGAGTTATGAGTGAGTCTTACAGATTAATCATGAATATTTTAGGTTAAGTTAAAATTTGCACTGTTTCATTTACATATAGATGTTTTAATGAAGCTTAGGGTCTTCATTTTTTGTTGTTGTTGCTGAGGCTGAAATTATTTTGCATTCATTCTTAAAGCTTGAAAATACATCAAAATGCTACCATAAATAAACTGCAATATCATATTGATAATTTGTTTTGACAAGTATATATTTTACCTCAAAATTAACCAAATTGATAATAATCATAAGGCTATATTAAGTTGAATAGAGAAAAGTAGAGAAAGAAATGATCCTGATAAATATTCATAATTTCTTATGCTTCAGATATTGTGTGTACATTATCTCCTTTAATCTTTACAATAATGGTTGAAGATGAAAGTATTATGATAATATTATTACCGGAAACCAAGATTCAGTGATCTTTCCCATAGTCACATTATTTGACAGATATGGAATTCGTGCTCAGATATTTTTGCTTCATATGAATGGCATGGCTCTGGATATGCAGCTTAAAACAAAAACAAAAACAAAACAGTATATATACAGTTTCTAAGACATCTTACAACAGGTTGGTCTCTAGCCAATAAAATAAACACATTGCTACATGGAATTCTTTTTTTTTTTTTTTCCTTCAGTTTTTCCCAGGGAGTTTGTTTCTTTTGTACTTCGTGCTCCCCTCTGCCCCCCAACAAAGCTGAGTTAAAATGCTGTCTTTTAAGGAATAAAACTGACTAATAAATGAAAATATGCACATGATAGTTGAATGTACTATGAAGCTATTTTGAAATCTATATTTAAATAAGAGAAATCTGTTTCTCAAGTGGTGATTTTTCAGCTTAAATTTTTTTGTTAACAGATTCAACAACTCCTGCACCTATGCTCAAAGATTTCTTTGTGTTTTTGTTTTGATTGTTAGCTATTTTGTTCTTACTCTCCGATAGTTAATAGTACAAGAATTTTGTTTTGGAAGGATAGGATGTGGAAGACTGGTGGGCAAATCACAATAGAGTACAACCTTTTATCTTTGGTTAAAGGAAAGGGTTTTCAAATCTTTTTTCAAGTTCTCTCTTTCTCTCCCTCTCACCTCTAGGACTGCTATGTACTTTGGGGTCACTAAAAGAGCAGTTTACCATTTGACACAGTGTTTGGATTCTCACCCCCACACAACAGACCCTCATTACCAAACTGTTAATCACTGCCAAAGGAGCAAGTCCCCTGACAGCTCCCCAACCCCCAGCCCCCAAAGTAGATCTTTCCACACTTGGTATCAAATTGCATTGTAATTACAATACCGGGACTGAGTAGTTTAATTGTACAATAGCAAGGAGGAGGCTCTTTTTCAACTTGGATTTAAATGTTTCTTAAACAACTTAGTGCATGATCAGACACCAGTAAGTAGAGTTCGAAATTTAACATTCACAATATACACAAAGCACCTGAAGCTCAGCTTTCTTTAAGTCAAAACTGCACTCCAAAGAGCTCCAACCCACCAGTGAGGAGCTTTACATACATGATTTTCTGTTATTGGAAATTGCTCCACCTTCATTTAGCTATTAGGCTAGTGACACAACTACTAGTTTGTTCCATCAACAGTTGTTTTGTTTATTTGATGCCAAGTAGCTTTCACCCATCCAGTGGACTCGTTGAAATTATGCAGCGTGTCCATAATCTGAAAATAGTGCCAAAAAGTGAGGAAGAATTTGATTTAACACAATCACTTGCATGGCTAATCACAGTCTTACTAGCATGTCTTTATTTTTTGAAAGCTCATATTTTCTTTTTCTAAAACCTAAAGCCTTATCAAAATATATAGCAAACATCCTGAAGACTAAATACAAATATACCACTAGGTCTTGTACTCATTTTTTAGATTGCTTAACAGGAGAGCTCCCACCTTATTGGCGTTTAGTTCATTTATTTTTACTGCATCATATTAAAGGCATTCCAAGTGACGGGAAATTGGTAACCTTAAACTAGTTAACACCTATATCCTTATTTGTTTGATATTAATAATGCATGAGTAAAAATAAGAGCAAGGACAGGATGCTCAATTCTGTGGTCATTTATCTGTGCTTCTGTTGACCTTGTCATTCTCTCACCGGGGCTTCAGCACTACGCTAAGCAAGATTCTGATGGGTGGACTCCCAACTTGGCCTAAACTTAAAGGAATCTTAAAGGGAATATCTTGCTTTACCTAGGTAGGAAGTACTACCTGCAGTACTTTTGGAATAAGGAGCTCCAGTGTGGCTTTGTTTTAGTCGTTCTTTTTGCTGCTGTGACCAAAAGACACGACAAGAACAATTAAAGAAGGAAAAGTTTATTTGGGAGTTCATGGTTTCAGAGGTCTCAGTCTATAGATGGCTAACTCCATTCCTCAGGGCTTGAGGTGAAGCAGAGGATACAATGGAGGAAGGGTTTGGTGAAGGAAACAGCTGGGAACATGGCACTAGGAAGCAAAGAGAGACAGAGAGCTCTCCTTGCCTGCAACGACCCATCTCCCCCAGTCGTACTCTACTTACTTACAGTTAATCCCTGTCAGTGAATTCATGCACTGATTAGATTCAGGTCCCTTAACTCAATCATTTCACCTCTAAACTTTCTTGCATTGTCTCACTCATAAGCTTCCCTCTTGAGGTTGCCACTCTCCATAGAGCAGGCAAGGTGAACCCTGCTAAAACAGGGTATTTATAATTTTAGGAAGAACTGTTCTTTCTTGTGTCCATGTATCAATCCCTGAAAAGGATTTCGCTTCTCTCTGTTGAGACACATGCCTTACTAGGAATTATGATTTTGTCTCAAGGATTCAGAATAATAATTAGTCCAGTTTCAATGATAGTCTCACCCCTATGACTATAGACAGGTTTCAATAATTACAGCTTTACCATGATTCCATAGATTGTTGCTCCAAAGTCATGATGCAGTCAGCACAATGGACATCCCTTTCCTGTTTCCTCCCCCACAGGTGCCAGTAGTAGTGCTCTCGGTTGAGTTAATAACCACTGATTATAAAGTCCAGGAATTCAGAAGACCACCATTATTTGCACCCTCTCTCCCTGCCAATTTAAAAATTCAACACAAACACATGGTTTGAACCAAGCCATGAAAATGAAATTCAAACTACAGGATAGAGTAAGGTGGTGAGTTTAAAGTATAGTGAGTGCCCATAGACACTGGAGAAATATCATTTTTCATTCACATCTACTCACTATACTTTAAACTCACCACCTTACTCTATCCTATAGTTTGAATTTCATTTTCATTCCACACTTTCCTAAAATTAGCTTTGCTCTTTTTATCTGTTATTCAGATTACATGAAATTTTTAAGAAACAATTCAAGGGCTGGGGTTGTGGCTCAGTGGTAGAGTGCTTGCCTAGCATGAGTAAGGCACTGGGTTCGATTCTCAGCACCACATATAAATAAGTGAATAAAATAAAGATCCATTGACAACTAAAAATAGGTATAAAATAATTTTAAAAAAACAATTCGAATCTCCTTCTAATGCAAAGCTTTACATAACTAATAACAAACATGTTTGTATTTTTCTTAATTCTTATAGCATAGTATTAATCATTTGTTTTGTCTTATGTGTTTGATAATATCACAACTTTCTAAACAATTCAGTTTTACTTCTCTCAACATAATACTATGGCTGCCCATAGACACTGGAGAAATATCATTTTTCATTCACATCTAACAAGCCAGAAAAAGAGAATATGAATCTGGTTTCTCTCCAAAGAAAATCTGAATTCGCTCTTCCAGTAGCTTTGGCTCCAGCATCTTTGTGTTGATAATGCAATATCTAATTACTGGCCAGAGGAGAGAAGTATTTGGTAACCATCAATTGATAGACCAATCCATAGATGCAAAAAGAAGACAGTTGCAAGACCACTACTATATCTAATACTGAACTAACAAATAATATGTAACTCCTGTTCAATCAGAATTCAAAGGGAATGTAATTGCAACATTTTTTAGGATATAATTTTTAAAATATCCTAAAAAGTTTATCTGATTAATCTTGTATTATTAAACTTAGTACAAAATTATTAAAATAAGAAGTGTTATATTTTTAAAGGTTGATATATTTAAGTAATCTCAATACGATTATGATTTTTTAAAAAAGTTCCCCTTATCATTACACCAAGACAGTTTGACATAATGAGTCATCAATTTAAAAAAATTAAGAACTTAACTTCTAATAATCATAACAAAACATATTTTCCTTATATCATAATTATCAAGAGATTGAGAGTGTTCTTGGGGACAGTGTATGATTCATTACATATTCACTTTCCTTAATACCTCTACATAATTTTTTAAACCGTGCTACAGTATTAGATTTCTAGAAAAGCAAGTGTTTGAAATTAATGTGACTTAGATGGATTATGGGTAGCAATGAGATAAGATGCATTTTCTATTTGCCTTCCTCCATAGAAAACCTAGGGGACATGACACTCACCAAAAGTACTTCTCTTTTCCTTTTATTAAAAAAAAAACCCCAAAACACAACCTCTTGGAAGGTGATTTATGCCTTAACTTGACTGGTCCTTGGTTAAAACCAAGAACTTTCCTTGTCACAAAATTTAAAAAGAATGAAAATAGGAAAAAAAATTAATCTTAGATAGCTATATAAATATTGTATCTCAATGAACATATGATCAATGTTCCCACATTCTGAATTAATTTTATTCTTTAATTTTCTGTCTCTGTTATCAAATGTATTGCCTAGAAATATGGATGTGGATTATGTGTATATATTTGTGTGTATAATATTAATTTCAAGGAGAAACTGGGAAAATAACACCACTTAAGTTTATAAAGCTTTAATATTTGTATGTTTCAGTATTTTTGAGGGACTCAAACATCTTTCCATGATGTTATTTCCCACAGACTTTGTTGAACAGTGGCTGATGGATTCTTGTTTTTATTTTCTTATATAGAAGTTCATAGTTTGGTGGGAATGTTCACTTTCCAACCTTTGAAAGTTTTTCCTAGCTCCATGCCTTATATTTTTCTTGGACATAAGGCTGAAAGAAATTAGAAAGCAGCAGAATAGAACAAAATTGGTAGATCACTCAAATTGATATAGTAATTTTTCTTATTTGATAACTGAAAGCAATTCTAAAAATATATTGAATAGAACAAAAGTGTTAGGTGCTGAGAAATACTGTTTTAATTATACTATTAACATTTAAGGATATTAGGTTTTTTAAAAGCAAAACATGTTAACACCCTAATAGATACTACCTGTAGGTAAGATAATATCACACGGAGATCAGTCTCAGTGTTGTAAATCATGCCTCAGACATAGTTTAATCCTAATTCCTTACCTGGTAAGAAAATGAAAGTGTCAGGGAAAAATGAAGGATTTACAGTAGATTCATTTACTATAATACCCGATCAATGCTTTTCTAAAGCATATCACAGCACATGCTTCCCCAGATAACAGAAATTTGAAGTTGTATATATATATATATGTATTGACTCAGTATTTTGGTATGATGTATAATTTTTATCCACTCTTTACTTGTGAAACTTGAAATATTTATCTGATTTAGGCAACTAAGGGCATCATTTCTTTTCCTATATACTATACAAAAAGTGAAATAATAGCAGATTGTTTTATAAGAGATGGTTCAACCTTAAGAAAAGGGTCTGAGTGTTTGGTTACTGAATGTAGTATGACACAGACACTCCACATAAAATCATTAAGCATGTCATAACATGGTTTAGAACATTAATTAGTTTTAAATTTATTTGAAAAAATATAGCTGAATTCATTAATATTATCTCTAAAAACTGATACCATCAACAGAGTTTAGTTCTTTGGGATAAATAAAATAGAAGTATTGGTTTTACATTTTAATAATATACTGTGTTTGAGGACATTTAAAAATTGTAGAATGTGGGGCTGGGGTTGTGGCGCAGTGGTGGCGTGCTCGCCTAGCCCGTGGGAGGCACTGGGTTCGATTCTCAGCACCACATAAAAATAAAATAAAGATATTGTGTCCACCTACAACTAAAAAATAAATATTAAAAAAATTAAAAAAATTGTAGAATGTAGAAATGTTTATTTCACAGAATGTTGACTTAATGGATTTTATTTTTAAATGTTTTTTAGCAGGTTTAAGCGACTTAAGGTTTGGGAATTAAAATGACAAATGTGCAACATTCTGTGTCTTTCATAATGCCAGGATGAAATAGAAGTTATTTGCTAAGTTTAAAACACTTGCACATCTGCAACTGAATTTTAGGTAATACATTTGTTACATATTTTGCTCTTGAAGATTTGAAATAATTTATGATAGACTAATAGCACAAAATAAAACTTTCCCTTTCAGAAAGGTATAAAGCAAGGACCCCTATTTTATCTTTACTTATTTGTGCCTGTAGAACTAGATTCTTCCAGAACTGAAGTCACTTTCTAGAACTAAGCAGGGCTTCTTTGGAAACTACGTGAGTACTATTAAACAGATAGCCATGAATTTCTGAGCTGTTTTACACATGAATTCTTTGAGATCAAAACTCAAACTTAGCAAACAGCAGCTGCAATACTTTCAACTCCCCATCAAATAGCTCTGGCTTCTGACTGAACTACACGAACCAGTGAGATAATGATCAGAGACCTTTTCCCTCTAAGTATCTACAAACTGCATAGACTTTAAGAATTAAAATGATTGAGCAAGAGAAGTCCTATGTTCATTAACTCTAATTCTCTCAGTTTAAAATAAAGTGAGCTGGTATCAAATTCAAGGCCAAAAGTAAGTTCACCCTGTCCTCTGCCCCACAGCTTCCTCTTGGAGCTGTTTTGGGGATGGCATTCCATGTGACACACACAGATTCTTCTTCTCTGCCAATCCATTTGATACTTTTGTTCATCAACGTCATAGTCTGTGAGTGACTTTGTCTCTTAAACTACCCTTGGGCAATAGGTACCATAACCTAAAGTTATTCTGCCACCACATACAGAGATAAGGATTAAACAAAAAACTAAATTCTGAATGGAAGATTTATAGCTTCCCATTAATTTGCATGGTGATGCAATCTAAGTATAAATGAGGGAAGGTATAAAGCCAAATCTACTTTCTTGAGGTCCACATGGGAATAGAAATAATCTTAGCTATTGATCACCAAAAGAGAATTTTTGAGTCATAATGACAATAACAGTAACATTAGACAACATTTTATATATGTGGGATCATTTGATCTCCAGATAACCTAATAGGCAATATTACCATTAACTTTGCCATTGGTATATAAAAATAAAGGCTTAAATTCACTAACTGATTTGCTTCCCAATAACATAGCTGGTTATCCTCAATGCTTGGATTTGGACCAGTTGTTTCTACTCCAATTCAGAATTCTAGCCTTGTCCCTAAGTATCCATAAAACATTGCTCAAATGTACTTGAGTTCACTCTTCATGTAGAGTGAATTTTTCCCTGTTGTTTGCAACTATAAATGATTTTATATTCATGATTTCATTTGATATTAAGATCAACTTCTTGAATAAGAAATAGCAATTATGACTTCCATTTCATTAATGAGGAAACTGAGGGTCTGAAACTTACAGTGATTTAATAAAGGTCAAACAGCAGCTATGTGACAGACTCATGGCTGACCTTCTGTTTCTCACTTTAAATTTAGCAGATGAAGTTGCAAAGAAAGGCAAGTTGCCTACCCATGAAAGCTCAAATATATCCAAGAACTTATCTGATTCTGAGATTTTAATGATGAGTTAAACTTATTTTCCAATGGCAAAGCTAATTTCTCCTTTAGAAATTCTACCAGGGAACTCTTTTAACCAAGCTATCCTTGTCATTTAAAATGCATCATCAGAGAAGCCCGAGATTCATCCAAGTCTTATATAATAACCCAGACAATTTTACCCATAGTTAAATATTTGTCTCGCAATGGCTTGAACAAAAATGTGAAGTAGACAGACCAAGCAAGAGCATTTGCTTAATCAGCACTTTTAAACTCCTCCCCTCTAGATGTTGCTCAGAGGATTAAAATCTGCCTTCTTCTTTGAGGATTTATGCTATATAACAGAGATGGCTGGAAGCCATTAAAACAAAACAATTTGAGTGTGTTCAAGGCAGAATAAAAATGTAACTTCATTTTAAGCATGGCACTGCTATGAAGCTGGTGCTGTGCTTTTTTTGATTAATCTCCATATGTATGTTCATTTTGTGCAATATGTTAGATGGCAGTAGCTTTTCATTTAGCAAATTAATTTCTGCTCTAATTCAATGGGGATAAAAATATATTTCAATCTGTACTTTTTAGTGAGACAGTTCCATTTAAAGAGGCTGTGTTTCCAAGAAAAGTATAATTTTAAAGCATGTACAATAGACACTCTAGTTCAAAAACAGTGTTATTTCTGCTTAACCTAGGTCTCTGGAATAATTATAGACTTCTGGTAGCAATAATTTTATTAAACACAATCAAAGCCTGAATTTTAAAAATATTTACACATACAGAATAAAAATGACATAATTGTAGGGTTGCTTTAAAAACAATATGGGGAATCCGACAATGAAACAGAATTTTATAAATTTGCTTCAAGGTTTTGATGTTGCTTTTGAGTTGGCAGGCAGGGGGCCAGGGGTGGGATGAGATGGTTGGGGGAAAGAAGGCTCTTATTAAATTGTGTGTCCCTGGTAGTTTCATTCCCCTCAAGAATTTTCAGAAACCTTGCTTCTGGTGCTGATACAAGTGCCAGACTATAGTTTCCACATTATAAATTATCCTTGTTTTGTTAAAGCTTAAATTATTTTTATTAGCTATTCACCTGGGATGTGAACAAGAGTCAAGTTAAAACTTTCAGATAAGCAAAACAGCTGTTGCAATTGGCTTTTTCTTTGTCCTTCTACCACACAGTCTGCCTTTCTCCATCTAATTCTCTCCCTTTCTCAGTTGCTCTCATTTCTTTTTACTTCATCAAGAAATAAATAAAGTGGCAGAACACATGAATTTAAGAGACACTGTGCAAGTCCAAATAGGTCCATTTTCAGTCATGATGATAGCATTCTATTTCTGATAGGCAAGATTGAGGGTATAGCTGTCTTGCCTTCCATTACATTGACCACAAAAATCCAGCAATGAAATTCAAGACTTTCTAGTGGTTTGACACAGGGAAATATAAATTTGTTCAAAAAGTGTCTCAAAGAAATTTTGTTCAACTCAGAAAAGTTCTCCTGTTAAAAATGAAAATTTATTTATTGGATAGCTTTCATTTTGTTTCTATGTAGCATGCTAATTAGACAAATTTGTAAGCTGTTTAAGAATGGAAGGGGAAAAAATAAAATCTTACACCAACAAAGATAACTGTAGTTTTGGCATATTATTTTGTTTATTTTTTGAATGAATAGAGTGTATGGAGGTGTGTTTACTTTACATGTGCATATATGTGTGTGTATGTGTATATATATATATATATATATATATATATATATACATAGTTACCATACATATTTTTGTTGTTTTCTTTATTACTTTCATAAGAATTTTTATAATACATAATAATTCTTATGCCTACATAATATCTTAGAATATATTTTCACTCCATAAGTAAATTTATTTCAACTTTTTCTATTGTCAGAAAATTAAAAGTTCATAGTTATATTTTTGTGATAACATTACAATTCAACTCTTTTTTTTGGTACTGGGGATTAAACTCAGGGGTACTAGACCACTGAGCCACATCCCTAGCCCTATTTTGTGTTTTATGTAGAGGCAGGGTCTCATTGAGTTGCTTAGCACCTCGCTGTTGCTGAGGCTGGCTTTGAACTCGCAATTCTGCTGTCTCAGCTTCCCAAAGTGCTGGGATGACAGGTGTGCGCCACCGCAGCTGGCTACAATTCAACTCTTGGTGCATAATATTTCAGATAATTACTTGGTAACATTTCTAAAAGTGGAATTGACTGATTACAGATAACATGTTTTTAACATGAGAACCCTTTTGTTTATGAGAAAATTCATATCACAACTATGAAGCATTTATACCAGTAGAATTTTCATAAGCTCTATCTCTTAGTGTGTACAAAAATTAGCTTTCTCTAGTGCAACACCACACATTGGATTATTGTAAACAGTCAGAACCTCACATCCATGTTCAACTGTAAACTTTCCATCTTGTAAAGGATATTTATACATCAGAGTGCAAGGAGAGATCTAAAATGATTAGATATCTATAAACTCATACATAAAGTAATTTAGAGATTTCAGTGCTTTTATCCTGGCATCTTATGGGAAAAGACAAAAGGGATGGCACACAGCTTTGTTTTCTACCTTTTCAAAAGGGCCACAAGGACCAGCAAGTAAAACTATGAAGAAACAGCTCTGGTTCATTCAGTAGATACCTTGATATAGTTAGTTGCCATCCAATCTGGAATGAACTGCCTCTGTAGACCACAGTCCTTAAACACATGCTCCATCTTCTCTGTATATAGGGGACTTCTGTCCTGTGTGAAGGGATGGGCTCAAGGCTTCTTTTCCAGTATAAAATTTGACAGTTCTGATTTTAAACACATTTTAAAATATCATAAAGAGTTATCTTTAAAATTTTGCTTAGAACATTTCCCTTTAATAATATTAATAATAAACTTAAGGACTATACATAAAGGATAAGTTTTATATATATATGTATATATTCCACATTTGTACTGCATTTTGCCAACATTACTACAAATTTCCTAATATTCTTGCTTCTGTCTAGTCAGACGGCAAGAACACAATGGAAAGAAATGGCCAAGGCCATGATTTTTCAGCATATATGAAAAATTTCCCTCCATGGTACTGAAGCAATAAATGGAAATTGTTCTGATAAAAGCATTTTGAAGTTTTCTAGAAGAGAAGTATAGCAGGTAAAGGAAATGGAAGAGAAACAGTACAAGTGAGGAAATAAGAAACTTCATTCAGCAATACCATCAAATCCTACCCATATATTCATGATCCTTGGTATAGGATACATTTGGTTAGACCAGTCTCCATAGGCTGACCTTCAAGTTGGAATGGTTAGGTACAATTATTACCAAACACTCTTGCTGGGGCAAATCAACAAAAGAAAGTCAGCCAAACATTTTCTTGCATTCCTAAAATAGTTTGAGGTAACCTCTTGAGATCCAGTATCTGATTCTTCAGTCTATCTTGGGAGAACAAAAAGGAAGTCAGAATAAAGTCATACATATTCTGATACAAAAATAAATAAACATGGTTTTAAAAGTTAAAAAAAAGAGTTGATGGACAAGAATAAACATGCCCTTCGAACTGTAATGTGCTTGGTCTTAAAATCTTTAAGGCAACAAGGGATTTTATACCAAAATGTGACAAATTCCTCACAGATGGGAAAAGATATAAAATGCTGCTTTGTAAGCATTCATTTTAACCAGACAGGATTTTCTCATACAATGACAATACACACTGTGTGGCAAATGATAAAATAAATAGATAGCTACTGAAGAATATTCCACTGCATTGGTCCAGAGGCCAAAGCCACCAGCAGACTTTCTATCCAGTTGAAACAAAATCTCTGGGTTTCAGAATGGCCACACAGATAGATTTTGACCATCTGCTTGTGGGAAGAAGTTTCCTTAGTCTGTCAATAGTGCAGAGATATGACACATGAGGAGTCAAACAGCCCTGCCATCTTGTTCCTTAAACAGCGATGGCCTTTGACGTTTAGGTTTACCATCCTCTGAGCACCCTGCTAGCATCCCAGTCTTCTTCATTCATTCTCTCTACTACACCAAAAGAGCTAACTCACATGGGCTCTACTATGTTTTCTTTTGTGTTCTTGCTTACATTCAATCTCAGTAGTACACCTTATTTTGTATCCTTGCTCATTGCCAAGTCATTGAGCCTCACAGGAGGGCAAACGATATCACAGAATTAGGGACAAATACATGAGAAAAAAAATTAGATTCTCAAAATCTTGGAGAAAAATGGGGCTCCAAGAGGAAAGTAAATTACATACATTTTGAGGATTGCTAACTCCCTGTGGTCATTAGGTACCATTTAATGCAGTTTGCCAAGCTCCAGTTCTGAGACCAACATCAGTCAATGACTCCATTGTTATTCTTCCACGAGAAAGCATATTAAAGTTTATTACTGAGTAATTATAAAAATGATTGCTCTTCATCACTGATAGCAATTATGATTGAGTTTCACATATCCCCATTTTTTGCAGATGGATGCCACACATAAGAACTGAACTCACAGTTCTGTTTGTCTTCAACCCCCAACCCCGACTCTGAGAGAAAAGTTATCACTGATGGAGTGTAGAATTCCACATCAGGAGGGAAATGTGATGCCACAAAATTCAGGGCGAGAGTAAGACTCAAATGCTAAGAGAGAGAAAGAACTGGAAGTGTAAGGCTCAAGTTGGAATGAGAGTGGGAGATGGAATCTAGGCACAAAATTATACTGTTGGAGTGAGGAAATAATCAAGTGATTCAAAAGACAAGTCTTATGAAAAAGGAAGATTCTTATGAAAAAGTTAGATTGATTTGAATAATCTCATTATTCTATGAAAATATTTACACACGAATACACTGCCAGTTTATGTTTTTTATGTTTCCACAAGGTGTAAGCAATATATTGAAAACTGTAGTAGTACACCAGTAAGTCTCTTCCTGTTACAAGAATTTAGTGGATTGAATGAGTTGAGTTAATTTCACAGTATCAGATATGGATTCCCTTCTCACTGGCAGGAACTGGTTCCATTTTAAAAATTGCACAAATCAACATATGTGCATGTATGTTGGCTTCAAATCTGTTCAACGTGCTTGAAATCAGATTCTACTTTGCTTCCAATGTCCCCTTTTCCCTTCCCAACACAAGGCCCTCTAGGCCACATTGAATCAAATCATATTAAAACACTCATGTATCTGTGTGAATCTATCCCTAAATATCCATAGGTACTTTGACTTGGGATTTGAGTTTTGTATATGGAATTCACCTATGGCTGCGTCTCTGGAAAATGCTAAGACTAATACTCTGACGATGTGCTTATTTGGAGATGACCCCCGAGGCCTGTTTAAGGCTCTTAGAATGCTCACATCTTTCAAATTGGACCTACGTAGGAATAGACTGCTCCATGTTACTAGATAAATATCATTCTAATTGTCAACTATTTAAACTCTCTCTATGACTAATAGTTAATACCTTTTCAAAAATGCTATCCTGTATATAACTGAGCACATTTTGGCTCACTAATTACTTTGTCAGTCCTCTACTAGGTGCACCTAACTCTCCTCAACAC
The DNA here is from genome assembly GCA_004024805.1 of Geosciurus inauris. Taxonomy (NCBI): domain Eukaryota; kingdom Metazoa; phylum Chordata; class Mammalia; order Rodentia; family Sciuridae; genus Geosciurus; species Geosciurus inauris. Next base: position 127,096 of record PVHX01003524.1, read on the forward strand.
TTATTACACTATCAGTTGTCTGATGACTTTGGCTGATATTAGACTATAAGAAACCTGAGAGAAGGGGCCATAATTTCTCTTCATATCCACAATATGATAACATTCAACAGTGACAGGAACATGAGATTTGTTGAACAAATCCATGAATAGTGAATACATCATATGTATGGAGAAGCATATCCTTACTCCTTTTAGATTCAATTCCAGGATTAACAAAAATATAGGAATGCAAAGTAACAACCTATCAAAAGCTAGAATGTAACCATAGATTATTTTTTTATTCAAACACAAATCTTTGCTCTCCCTAGGAACATAAAAAAATCAATAATACGTTGACAATATTTAGTGTTATAAAAACAGTGAAATTCTCCAGTTAAAGTTTTTCTCCTGTATATTTAACCACTGTTCTGATGTTTTATGTCTTTGACACCTAAAATGATTTTATTAGTGTATTATAGCTATGCATAATAGATAGGTTCATCTTGACATAATCATACATGCATGGAATTAATTTGCTCCATTTCAGTCTCTAGTTCTTCCTTCTTCCCTCTCTTCCTCCCTCCTCCTGTTCCTCATCCTCTACTTTACTGATTTTCCTTTTTTTATGTACTGTTTTTTAAAATTTTTTAAATAATAGATATACTAAAGGTGGAACTCATTGTGGTGTATTCATATATGCACACAGCATGTTTTTGTCAATTTTATTAGGTGGCTCCTCCTTTTTCTTGTCTCTTCTCCCTCCTCCTCAATACCTTTCCTGTGTTTCACTGATCTTTATGGGATCTACTTTCCAACCTCCTCCATTTTTTTTTTCTGCAGTGCTGAAAGCTGACCCAGGACCTTATGCATGCTGGGCAAATCCTCTACCACTGAGCTAACCCCTAGCCATAGGTGTTTGACACTTTATAACCTGATAAAATTGTTAAGGATAAGCAGAATAAATTATATCTTTTAATGAGGGCATAATGGAAGATTTCATAGAAAACTAAAACAATTTTACATTTTAATAGATATTAATTTTAATATATTTTAAAAATGACTTATAGAGATTACTCATTTAATGCATTAAAACATATTGTAGAGATTGTTAATTTTATGCATTAAAATCACCCCATCCTATGCACCAGTGTCCCTGCCCACAGGCTGGAGCACAGGCCATGGCCCAGGATCACTGTCAGAAATGGCCTCAGGAGCCCAGCCAAGGGCAGACCCAAGACTGCTAGCTGCCAATCACACAGGAACTCAGATGGAGGGGAAGGACTACCCTCGGAGACCCTTGCAGGAGATTTGGCCTAAGTGAAGCCTGGGACCACCCCCAGTTCTGTGTCATAGTCCCTGCTGACAAGTGGGAGCACAGGCCTAGGCCCAGGACCACCTTCAGGGACCTCTGCAGGAACCCAGCCAAGATCAGGCCGAGATTGCTACCCACTAATCCTCCGACCCACAGGGGAACCCAGCGAAGGACTGCCTCCAGGACCCAGTGGCGGAGGCCTGGGACCACCTCCATTTCAGCACCAGAGCCCCTCCCAATCCACAGGAGTCCAGGCCCAGGGTTAGACCCACCACCTGGAATCCCTGAGAGAGTTCAGGCCAACATCAGGCCTAGGATGCCCTCACAGGTCTGTATGGAAGCCCAGGCCCAGGACTGTTCCTGTACATAGTGAGGATCCACACTGTTGCTCCTTTCCTGTATCCATCTTGTCCTCTGCAGCCGTCCCCATTGTTCTTCCCATGTAGTAACCTCTACCCTGGGACAGACAGAGCCTGGAGGCAACAGCCCCCCAAAGCACTGCATCACTGACCAATCTTTTAACCCCATCTCAAAAAGTGTTTACATTTATCGTGGGCCATTCCCGCTGCCATCTTGAGTTACCTCCACTACCACTGCCATCATCTTTAGTGTCAGTAGTGTCCATCTGGGGACACCTGCTGGGGACTCGAAGGGAACTCCAAGGTGAGATACAAGTAATCTGTAGTGTCAGTACAAGATTATAGGATAGAAACTGCAATACCTCAGATCAGCATTGCAAGAAAGGAAGATACATAACCAACATGAAAAAACAAGGGAAGAAGGTGCCCTAAATAAACCAAGATACTACAATAATAGAACAATAATAGAATCCATTGATAGCACAGTTGATGAAATGTCAGAGAAAGAATTCAGAATGTACATAATTAAAATGATCTGTGAATTAAAGAATGACTTAAGCAAGCCAATACAAGCAAAAATTGACCTCTCCAACAAAGAAATAAGAGAGCAAATAAAGGCAACCATTGATCACACCAACAATGAGATAATGGAGCAAATACAGGTAGAAAAAGATTACTTTAAGAACGAGCAAGAGATTGTGAAAAAAACCAATCAAAAATTCTTGGAATGAAGGGAACAATAAATCAAAAAAAAAAAAAAAAAACTCAATAAAAAGCAACACCAGCAGACTACAAGAGGCTTACAAGAAACCAAATATACAAAATTACAACAGATCTACACCAAGGCACATTATAATGAAAATGCCCAGCATACAAAATAAGGATAGAATTTTAAAGGCCACAAGAAAGAAGAATCAGATTACATATAGTGGGAGACCAATTCGGATCTTAGCAGATTTTTCAACCCAGACCCTAAAAGCCACGAGATCATGGAACAACATATACCAAGCTCTGAAAGAAAATGGATGCCAACCAAGAATCTTATATCCAGCAAAATTAAGATTTAGATTTGATGATGAAATAAAAACCTTCCATGATAAACAGAAGTTCAAAGAATTTACAGCAAGAAAGCCTGCACTACACAGCATTCTCACCAAAATATTCCATGAGGAGGAAATGATAACCAACAATGAAAATATACAAAGAAAGTAACTACACTAAAGGAAAGGCCAATGAAAAGAGAAACAAAGTCAAGTTAAAAATCAAAGATAAACCAAAATGACTGGGATTACAAATCATATTTCAATAATAACCCTGAATGTAAATGGTCTAAACTCATCAATTAAAAGACATAGACTGACAGATTGGATAAAAAACAACAACAACAAAGATCCAACAATATGCTGCCCTCAAGAAACTCATCTCACAGGAAAAGACATCCACAGACTGAAGCTGAAAGGGTGGGGAAAAAACATATCACTCACATGGACAGTGTAAAGAAGCAGTACTTTCCATCCTCATATCAGATAAAGTGGACTTCAAACCAAAGTTAGTGAAAAAGGATAAAGAAGGACATTTCATACTTCATAAGGGAATCATATATCAACAAGACATAACAATCATAAGTATCTATGCTCCAAACAATGGGGCATCTACATATATCAAACAAAACCTTCTTAACTACAAGAATCAAATAGACCATAATTCAATAATACTTGGTGACTTTAACACAGCTCTCTCACCACTGGATAGATCTTCCAAACAAAAACTAAACAAAGAAACCATAGAATTCAATAAAACAATCAATAATTTAAACTTAAAAGACTTATATAGAGTATTCCATCCATCAATAAGTGAATACACTTTTTTCTCGTAGCACATGGATCCTTCTCCAAAATAGATCATATGTGATGTCACAAAGCAAGTCTTAACAAGTACCAAAAAATGGAGATGCTACCCTGCATCCTATCTGACCACAATGGAATAAAATTAGAAATCAATGACAGATTAAAAAATAGAAACTACTCCGACACCTGGAAACTAAATAATACACTATTGGATGACACATGGATAACAGAAGACATAAGGGAAGAGATAAAAAAAATTCTTAGAGATAAATGAAACCTCAAAATCTCTGGGACATCATGAAGGCAGTGCTAAGAGGAAAGTTCATTGCATTAAGCTCATTCATTAAAAGAAGATAAAGTCAACAAATAAATGACTTGACACTACATCTCAAAGCCCTAGAAAAAGAAGAACAAACCAACACCAAAAGAAATAGAAGACAAGAAATAGTTAAAATCAGCACTGAAATCAACAAAATTGAAACAAAAGAAGCAATTCAAAATATTGACAAGGCAAATAGCTGGTTCTTTGAAAAAATAAATAAAATTGAAAAACCCTTAGCCACTCTAATGAAAAGAAGGAGACAGAAAATCCAAATTATTAAATTAATGATGAAAAGGAAATATCATGACAGACTCTATTGAAATACAGAGGAAAATCAAAAACTATTTTGAAAATTTATACTCCAATAGAAAACCCTGAAGACACTGACAAATTTTTAGAAGCATATGACCTACCCAAACTGAACCAAGAGGTCATACACAACTTAAACAGATCAATATCAAGGAAGGAAATAAAAGATGTCATCAAAGCCTACCAACCAAGAAAAGCCCAGGATCAGATGGATTTTCAGCCAAGTTCTACAAGACCTACAAAGAAGAATTAATACCAATACTCCTCAAACTATTTCACAAAATAGAAAAAGAGGGAACCCTTCCAAACTCATTCATTTGATATCATCACCCTGATACCAAAACCAGACACACATCAAAGAAAGAAAATTTCAGACAAATATCCCTAATGAACATAGATGCAAACATTCTCAATAAAATTTTGGCAAATTGCACACAAAAACCTATAAAAAAATAGTGTACCATAACCAAGTGGGTTTCATTCCAAAGATGCAAGTTTGGTTCAACATATGGAAATCAATTAACATAATCTATCACATTGGTAGACTTAAAGACAAGAATCATATGATTTTATCAATTGATGCAGAGAAAGCATTTGACAAAATACAGCACCCTTTCATGTTTAAAACACTAGAAACATACCTCAACTTTGTAAGAGCTATCTATGCTAAACCCAAGGCCAACATCATCCTAAATGGAGAAAAATTGGAATCATTCCCTCTAAAAATGGGAACAAGACAGGGATTCCCTCTTTCACCACTGCTATTCAACATAGGACTTGAAGCACTGCCCAGAGCAATTAGACAGATGAAAGATATTAAAGGGATATGAATAGGATAAAAAGAACTCAAAATATCATTATTTGCTGACGACATGATTCTATATTAGAGGATCCAAAAAATTCCATCAGAAAACTTCTAGAATTAATAAATCAATTTAGCAAAGTAGCAGGATATAAAATCAACACCCATAAATCCATTGCAATTCTATACATCAGTGATGAATCCTCTGAAAAAGAAATCAGGAAATTACTCTATTAAAAATACCGTCAAAAAAAAAAAAAACTTGGGAATCAATTTAACAAAAGACATAAAAGACCTCTACAATGAAAACTATAGGACAATAAAGAAAGAAATTGAACAAGACTTTAAAAGATGGAAAAATCTCCCATGCTCTTGGATAGGCAGAATCAATATTGTCCAATTTAGGCCATACTACCTAAAGCGTTATATAGATTCAATGCAATCCCAATTAAAATCCCAATGTAATTCCTTATAGCAGTAGAAAAGGCAACCATGAAATTCATTTGGAAGAATAAGAGACCCAGAATAGCCAAAGCAATCCTTAGCAAGAAGAGTGAAGCAGGAAGCATCACATTACCAGACCTTAAACTAGACTACAAAGTTATAGTTAAAAACAAAACAAAACAAAACCTGGCATGGTACTGCCACCAAAATAGACATATAGACCAATGGTACAGAATAGAAAACACAGAGACAAGTCCACTTAAATACAGTTATCTTATACTAGACTAAGTTGCCAAAAATGTACATTGGAGAAAAGAGAGCCTCTTCAACAAATAGTGCTGGGAAAACTGGAACTCCATATGCAGCAAAATGAAACTAAACCCCTATCTCTCACCATGCACAAAATTCAACTCAAAGTGAACCAAGAACTTAGTAATTAGACCAGAGACCCTACACCTAATACAAGAAAAAGCAGGCCCAAATCTTCATCATGTCGGCTTAGAAACTTACTTCCTTAACAAGATTCATATAGCACAAGAAGTAAAATCAAGAATCAATAAATGGGATGAATTCAAACTAAAAAGCTTCTTCTCAGCAAAAGAAACAGTCAATGAAGTGAACAGAGAGCCTACACTCTGGGAACAAATTTTTGCCACACACACATCAGATAGAGCACTAATCTCCAGGATATATAAAGAACTCAAAAAACTTAACACCACAAAAACAAACAACCCAATCACTAAATGTGACAAGGAGCTGAACAGGCACTTCTCAGAAGAAGATATACAATCAATCAACAGACATATGAAAAAATGTTCAACATCTCTAGCAATTAGAGAAATGCAAATCAAAACTACCCTAAGATTTTACCTCATGCCAGTTAGAATGGCAATTATCAAGAATACAAACAACAATAAGTGTTGGCGAGGTTGTGGGGGAAAAGGCACACTCATACATTGCTGGTGGGACTGCAAATTGGTACAACCAATCTGGAAAGCAATATGGAGATTCCTTAGAAAACTTGGAATGGAACCACCATTTGACCCAGCTATCCCACTCCTCAGTCTCTACTCCTCGGTCTATACTGTAGTATGCTCTTTTTAAGTCCTAGACTTAAAAAGCATACTACAGTGAAACAGCCACTTCCATATTTGTAGCTCAATTCACAATAGCTAAACTGTGGAACCAACCTAAATGCTCTTCACTAGATGAATAGTAAATAAACTGTGGTATATATACACAATGGAATATTACTCAGCAATAAAAGAGAATAAAATTATGGCATTTGAAGGTAAATGGATGGAGTTGGAAAATATCATGCTAAGTGAAGTGAGCCAATCCCCAAAAACCAAATGCTGAATATTCTCTCTGATAAGTGGATGCTGATCATAATGTGGGGGAGGACATGGGAAGAATGGAGGAACTCTGGTCAGAGGGGTGGGATGAGGGAGGGGGCAAGGAGATGGTAAAGATGGTGGAATATGATGGACATCAAAGCCCTAGCTTTATGTATGACTGCATGTATGATGTGATTCTACATCATGACAACCAGAGAAATAAAAAGTTGTGCTCCAAAAAATAAAAATAAAAATAAAAGGCATATAGAAGTCTCTACCTTTACCATTGAAGCATTACAAAATGTGTTATGACTAATACTTAATTAATAGAGATAAAATGGAATACATAACTGTTCCATTAAACCCAGAGAAGGGGGAAAGAAACATAGAGCAAGTAGTGTTCACATATAAACAAAATCTAACATAAATATTATTAATATCATAGCATATAAAGTTCCTCTTGTCTCAGCCTCCTGAGTGCTAAAATTCCAGGTTTGTTCCACTGCTCCTGGCTGGAATTTATTTCTAAGTAAGGAGGGATGTAAGGAATCCAGTCTTTCTCTCTTCCTCTTAAAATTGCTAGCTGATTGTTATAATACCATTTATTGAAATATTTATTGTTTCTTACTATTTTGAAATATATCTTCATCATGCTCACAAAATAAAATAAAATAAAATTACCCCATCCCATTCTAAACTGAAACATCCTGAAGACCATCTAGATCTAAATATATCCAGAACTCTCACAAGTGTAAGTGCCCAATTTTTTCAGTTTAAGCTCACAGTGCAGAATAAAGAATTGATAAGTGAGATTGTTGTGTCACCTTCGCACATCATATCTCTTATATAAAGGAGGGTAGCAATCAAACTTTGGCCTTGAATACTCTCAGGACAAAGAGAAAACAAAGCAATAGGCACCCATAAAGTTGAGGCAACCTTGGTCTTTTTCAAGCCCTGATAAAGTCTCTGTAATAAAATGGAAGGAACAAATTCTGAGCTATTCCACAAATATCTGTAAAAATGATCTTGAAAGTGTAGGTACCCTCTCAGTGCATGGCATTTTGAATTACTAAATCAACCATAGATAATCAGATGTGAGACTCATGAAGCACCACAGACTACCTGTAATGTGAATTGGTGTATGTGGAACTGATTATCAACTATAACCTTATTAAGCCCCAGATAACCTTCTAGGAACAAACACATTTTTCTCACTTGCTGAAATTTTGCATATAGTTTGTTGATGAATTTTATTTCCTACAGATGAAAATAGGCATATATCTATAATCTCATTGAACTGGAAGAAGTACAACTTTTATGTTTAAATTTACAGGTTACTTAGAAGGGTCTTTCCATATTATACCAAAAGAATATTGGGGAACTGCTATTTCTAATAAGATAAATATTTATCTAAAATTGTTTACACATTAAAATTGCAATCTATCTGAGACTAGAAAATGATTTATTTTATTTTTTGTGCTTTATATATATTTTGATTTCTCATGGAGCTTTTGATATCATCATGTATTGCCAAATAAATTATGTCAATATTTATAAGAGCAGCCAGGAAACAAAAATTGATACAATAAGACATTAGAGCAGAAGGAAACTGCAACCCAAAGAGAATAAGAATTTTACACTTCATTTTAATTTATTGTTTAAATTCATAAGATACTTCACCTTAAGAGTTCATAGAATTACATGCCTAATTGGTGCCTATGGTAGATTATGTCAGGGACCTAGTCAAACCTCTTCCTCTATATATTCCCACCTTCTTGTTATGGTTTTGATATTGTGTGTCCTTCAAAAGCTCATTTGTGAGAAAATGCAAGAAAGTTTAGAAGTAAAATGATTGGTTTACAAGATTAATGGATTGTATTGATCCACTGATAGGGATTAGCTGGGTGGTAACTGTAGGCAGATAGGGTATGGCTGGAGGAGGTGGATGCCTAGGGGTGTGCCTTTGGGATATATATTTTGTCAGTGGTGAAGGGAGTCTCTCTCTGTTTCCTGATCCTTCTGTCCTGAGCTGCTTTCCTCCAACACACTTTTCCTCCACAATGTTCTGCCTTACCTCAGACCCCCAAGGAATGGCACTGGCTGTCTATGGACTGAAATCTCTGAAACTGTGAGCCCCCAAAATAATAATTTTTCCTCCTCTAAAATTATCCTTGTACCATCTTTTGGTCACAGCAGTGAAAAAGCTGACTGTAGCACTTGCTAACATGACCTTCTTTTGTACAGATATTGATCTGTTGGCCGTGTATTCTGGGAAGGTAAGTCTCTCTCTTATTCTCAGGGGTTAAATCACATTTGGTCTCCACTTGGTCTCCACTAGTCATGAAAAACACATCCTCTTTCATATGAATGATCCAGAGATAATCATATTATTCTGTTCTGAAAATGGGATGCAGAATGTAGTAGTACAAAGAGCTCAAGGGGTATCATAAACATTTATTTTCCCTAATAAATGAGATACTATTTGAGAAAGTGGCTCTTTTTCTACTTATTTCATTTCTTCATGAGATGTGAAGCCACAATGTTTAGAACTACAATAATCTCATGACCATGAATTAACATTTTAGAGGAAGTATAAAAAGACAAATGCTGAGAAAGGTAAAAAGGAAGTATGGAGTCAATTGAGTCTGAGTCCTTAAACCAGCTGTCTACTTTCAGAATTCCTCCAGCCCCTGAAATATTCCATTACTTATAGACACACCTTGATACAAAATTCACATTATGTTTTAGAAAATTGAAAGTTAAGATAATAAGAAAATACATTCAATTTTCTTCTTTGGGTTGAGAATGAAGACTAATTGTTCTTTGATGTCATCAGGTTCACAGTTGATTATTGCTTGAGTTGATGACAAGAGCCATCAAGTTACTTCAATTATTGGCTGCTCTCAAACTTAGGCAATCCTGAAATTGAGATGCAACATTGAGCAGCTTCACAGTTGAACCCTATGTGCTTGCTCCATGACCTTGTAGTTCTCTATCATCTCACCAATGGCAAATGGTCTCCAAGTATAAGAGTTATGTTCTCTCCTGCTAATACACTGTATTAGTGCAAAATTCATCCTGAAATTAAGGTGAGTTTGCTTTAATATCCGTCTATCAACTCAAGAAATGGCTTCATAAGATGATATAGATGATATCAAGGTAAATGCCTAGGAGAAAGGAAAGTATTTTCAGTTTTTCCTTCTTGGGAATATGTATGATCCAATAAAGAATTACATAAGATCAATCATGATGATCTAAAAGGACAGATTTGTATTTCATTTACATTTCTATCATTTCCAATATTGGAAAAACTTATAAATGATTCTCAGTTATTATATTTAGAATATTTGTCATTGTCACCTTAAATTCAGTTATTTCACAAATATTCTTAATTTTTGTTATTTTTATTGGTGCATTTTAATTATACATGATAGTGGGATTCTTTATGCCAATTTGCACAATCACTAGTACTTTTCCCTTCTCTCCCCTCTTCCCTCCCCCTGGTCTGCTTGCTCTACTGATAATTTCTGATGATATCTTTTTATCCTCCCCCTCCTCTTCCTTCTCCTCCTCCTATTTTATTTTTATTATTACTTTAATTAATGTATCGTGGACATAGCATAGTTTGGTAGATTTTCTTCCCAGTACTTTCCCATACCCTCTGTCTTCCCTCCCTTTTGATTCCCTTCCTCCAAATAAATATCAAAGTAGTTATTCAGAAGTATAAAATATTAGAATTGTTACTGAATGATTCATTTTTATAAATATAGTCATTATATCCAAACCAAATCTATATAGATATTCTGTTAAATATCTATGTGTGTGTGTTTTTATTTTTAATTTTGTTTGTTTTGTTTTAAAGAAGTGTGAGTTGGGTTACTAAGACCTCATATAAAACAAAATGCTAAGCACTGCCCTCACTGTTAATTAAAATTAAATTTGTATACTTAAATTTTGTGACTGACTTGATAGATATGTATAATACCATATTTTTGTTCAATAGGAAGTGCTTATCAGAATGTATGTATTATTATGAAAATGCAGGTGCAAAACTATATGTGTAGATAAGGGATAATAAGGAAAAGTGAATGGTGGAGGCCTCCTTCCTGGCAGATCTCATGTTCTGTGATGTTCTTAGGAAAATTCTGATTATTCAATATGTCACCTGTCATTCTTTGGAACTCATGTTGTATCTAGATTCCATTCTCATGACATGTTTTTTTCACAACTGTAGCATTCACAACCTTAAGCCACATACAAAAAGGTTTCAAGTCATTGTAAGTAGGTGATAAAGAAAAATAGTGACAAATGCCCAGCAAAGCAAAGAGAATTAAGAGCACAGGGATGAATGTACTTCTGACTTTAAAGTCCAACAAATAATCTTCCTATTGCTGTCTAAAGGAATCCTCAATTCAAACTCAGCTCAAAGGAAGTAAGTGGAAGTAGGAATATACAAATCAGATGTTTAGATGCTGGGTAATGGTTTGAGAAATGAGCTGAAAAACTAGTTAACATTTTGTAATACCAAACTGCATTCAAATATAAAAAGAATTGAACTCCACACACCATTTTCCCATTGCCAATTGCTTGTCTTTTTGTTATGGCATGCATCACAAACTCCTCTGTGGACATTATGCATGATTTGTCCCCAGTCTGTGAGTACCTGGAAGATAGGAGTCATCTTTTTCCCCATAAGTCTTTACTTTCCTGAAAAACCTAACCCAGCTCTTTGTACACAGTAAGTACCAATGATTTCTTTCCTATGCCACACAAATGAATTTAGGTACATTTCACACCTAGTATTTAATCTAATATTGTATTTACTACAGCACAGATCAAGGGAACTTTCTAAAGTTCCTCAATTGCAAGGTTTCTAAATTTTAGTCCTGAAGATGATTTTGGGGCTGTTCAAGGACTGAGTTTTTTTTCTTCCATAACCATTCAAGGGTTTCTCCCACACTGGAAAATCATGGAACTTGTAAAGTTTAGCTAAAAAGTCCACCAGCCTGGCTTTTTATGTCCTCTAATCACTTAAGACTTAGGTTTCAGTGAAGAGAAATAATCATGAATCAACATTTTCCTGATAACAAGTGGGACCTCAAAGTTTATTATGAATTATTTCTACGTTGCTTTGAATATTGAGGTGGCCTTGCTCTAAATATTAAGATAGTGTCCCTTTCTTTTTAAAGCAAACCACATGTATCACACTATTTCTACATTAAAGCTGCTTCTTTGTAGGAAATGAGTATTTAACCAATGATATACCTGACTTCGTTCTAAGCCAAACAACACAGCCTTTTTCTTTTCTTTTTTTTTTTTTTTTGTCTATGCCTCAGGCTATCTGAAAGTATTAGAGTTAATACGCAATCAGGTAAGTAAACTCATATTACATATCTGTAATTTTCATCCAGTAGAAAGAAAATATTATGTTACAAGCCTCCATAATTGCATTCAAATGTAATCAAATACAAAAGTTTAAGATCCCAAATCCTTTGAGTCACAAGATCTCCTTTTCTATACATTTTACCAGGCATATAGCTGCAAAAAAAGAAGTTGAAACAATTCTAAAGGAATAAAAAAAGAAAAAAATTAATGAGATTGCCTCATACTGTAATTGCTAGCCCTAGACTCTAAAATAGTCTTATAATGCTATCAGCAGCAGCTATTTATGTGCTCAGGCAACAGGAGTCTGGACAAGAATGTTTTTTCAAAAATTGTATTTGTAACCAGGAAAATAGCCCTCTGGAACTAAATTGTTTCTCTGGTTGAAGTGTTGGGGGAAAACTAATACTATGGTAAGCAGAAGTTATACATTTTTGGGATCTCTGAACCAGGAATATAAGACTAGAGCGTTTTTACAAACCATCAAAATTAAGAGAATCTGAATTAAAACAAAGTCTTAGAAAAGAGGCTCAAAGAAATTAGGAGTAGAATTAAAGTTTTGAAATTTTAAATTATATTATGTTAAAATATAATTCTATTTATTCACCACAGCCTGATTCTTTTCTCATTTATTTATTTATTATCATGGAAGGAATACAGAACCACTTGAAACATAAGGATGGGATATGAGGGTAGTAAACAATGTTGAGTAGATCTGTTTCAATTTGTTGTAGACTACCTAAAGAAAAAGTGTGTTCAAGGAGCCAGAAACATTGGATATACTTAAATGCTAGAAAACTACCAGGCTGAGAAAAATTTTTTTTCAGTATTCTCCAAAATTCCATAAATTATATATTCATTTTAATTAAAAAATTACCACCCTTAAAATACAAATTCTCTGTTCACGCTATGATTTCTTATTGTAAATTGTATCAAATGATGCATTCCCCTAGAACAGTTTAAAAGACTGTATAATGCACACGTAAAGCCCTATCCTGTATGCTTCAGCTGCTTGATGGTATTTGAGAGAATTCATGGCAAGTAGTGGGTAAGATCCTAAAGGACTTTCAGTCACAATAAATAAGATTGAAGATGAAAGTATCATAAAGCATAAGAAAAGTACAGGAAAAGGTAAATATGAGAGGATAAATAAAAATTAATTTTGACTCTTTAAAACAATAACATGAATACTTAAAGTAATAATGACATATGAGGTACAAAATATATGTAAAAACTAAAATACATGACATCAATACCAAAAGATATAAAGGATGAGTAAATGAAGAAAAAGTCTACATTGCCTAAAAATTATAAAGTACTATTTAAAGGCATATTTTAATGTTCTAATTTCTAGTGTCACTACTAAAAATCATAAAATCATATAATTACCACAGTGAGGAAGGAGAATTTGCAACAATATATGATACCAAAAGAATGTAAGAAAAAAGGGGCTAAAATAAAGGAGAAATAGAAAACAAATAGTGTGTTTATTGAATAGATTCAAATTCAAATATATGAGTAATTACACTAATTGCAAATGGATCAAATACTCCAATTAAAAGATAAGTATTGGGGGGCGGTTCCAAGATGGCGGCCTAGACAGTCCACTCTGCGCTAGGCTCTCAGGGACCAAGGCTGGAAGTGGTGGAGGCGCCGTTTTCCAGCCAGCTTCCTGGCATCATTCTGCGGCTCAACATCCCACGCAGGGATTTCGCTCGTGTGTGTGTGAGTACCGGGATCACCGGGAGGCAGCGGAAGCCAGGAGGCGTGGCTTCAGCTCCGGCTGGAGAAACGTGATTGCAGCCCGAGCCTTGGCCCAGGGCCCCGGCTCTCCGAGACTGACACTGGAAGTAGCAGGGTGCCATTTTCCAACCAGCTTCTTGGCAGCTCTCTGCGCCTTGCCGCCCCACGCAAGAGTCTCGCTTGCGTGTGTGAGCGCAGGGCCACCGGGAGACAGCAGTAGCCAGGAGGAGTGACTTCGGCGCTGACCGGTGGAGTGCAGTTGTGGTGGGGGATCCGGCCCAGGGCATCAGCCCGGAGTTTATCCCGGGTGTGCCGGGCCTGCTTCCGCACAGGGTGCCTGGCCCCAGTGGCCACCCAACCGCGATAGACAGCTAGCAGTTGCTTCTGTGGACTGACTGTCTCCTGAGCGGAACCCCAGCTATTGACCACCTTCTAAAACAGCGGAACTTCCTACACACCAGGGGGTGCAGGTGAACACCTGGGAGCAAACCTTGGCCACGGTGGAACAGCGACTCCACCAGCGGCCCAGAATTTCACCTTGGCCTGGGACCAGTACCAAGGATACCAGCCGGGGAAGTCCAGCAAACAACGGACAACGCCACCTACTGGAGGAGAAGTAATGAAACCCTGCAGGGAAACTATAACCATATAGGAGTTAAAACTGTAACACCTTGGATCAGCAGAGCTAGAAGGAAAGACACACAAACATCATGAGAAAACAAGGGAAGAAAGTGACTCAAACAAACCAAGATACTACACTCCTAAAATCCATGGGCTGTACAGCAGGAGGAATGACAGAACAGGAATTCAGGACGTACATAATTAAAATGGTCGGTGACTTAAAGAATGATATAAGAGAGCAAACCCAGTCAGCAATAGATCACTTGATAAAGAGATTCGTAGGCAAATACAGGAAGTAAAAGATCACTTCGATAAAGAGATACACAGGCAAATCCTGGAAGTAAAAAATCACTTCAATAAAGAGATAGAGATTCTGAAAAGGAACCAAACAGAAATCCTTGAACTGAAAGAAACAATAAACCAAATCAAAAACTCAATAAAAAGCATCACCAGCAGATTAGACCACTTGGAAGACAGAACCTCAGATACTGAAGACAAAATATTTAACCTGGAGAATAGAGTTGACCACACAGTGAAGATGGTAAGAAGCCATGAACAGAACATCCAAGAGCTTTGGGACAACATTAAAAGACCAAACTTGAGAATTATTGGGATAGATGAAGGCATAGAACTCCAAACCAAAGGAATGAACAACCTATTCAATGAAATAATATCAGAAAGCTTTCCAAATATGAAGAATGAATTGGATAATCAAATTCAAGAGGCTTACAGGACACCAAATGTTCAAAATCACAACAGACCTACACCAAGGCACATCATAATGAAAATGCCTAACATTCAGAACAAGGAGAGAATCTTAAAA